>BQNB010093409.1:2026-26376 GCA_026074375.1 Tanacetum coccineum | reverse complement strand
CTTGACATATTACCCAGGTTGTGTGACGAAGCCGTTACTTTCATTTCATATACTTTTGCCATCAATTAGATTTCCCTGTATTGTTAAGGTGAGTTCATAGCCTCGCATTCAATCTTTTAAATATTTCTTAAACCCGCGAGGGGGATACATGCTATAAACCACGAATGCAAGTATTTTTCTGTATGCTATCCTGATACATTATTGCCTAAGTCCCTACTTTTTCCATTAAGTCCCCACTATTATGAACCGTTAATTACTCGTCGGGGTAAGCGCGAATGCTGTGAATAGACCTATTTGGGACTGGACTCCCTGTTGGTGTACCTATACTATCGGTAACCAATAGCACACATTTGAATAACTTTACGGGTGTTTTGGCAAAGATACCTGTTGGGGCAATTATTTGTGGTTATTGATTAACCTAAGGCTTCAGTGTCATGAGCTTAGGGCAATAATATTATTTTTCATGATAATTGTATGTGTTGCAATTATTACAAACTATAGGTGTATAACAACGTAACCCACTATTAAACTTGTATTCAAACTACTTTACTTAAACATATGAATTTCACTCAACCTTTGTGTTAACTTTTTAGCATGTTTATCTCAGGTAACTGAACATCTTATGACACGGAGTGGCACGGACTTGAAGATGGCTAAACTGTTATCATTCAAACTTTATGTTTTCATGTAGATTTTGGGACCTCTCTTTTGTAAAAACTCTGATGAATAAATAAATAATAACTTATCTTTTAAAAATGTCTCTTTCGAGTCGTTTTCTATGATTATGACTGTTGTACTATGAAATAAAACCCCAAATTAGCTTTCGCTGCTATATGTCAAAAATGGGGGTGTTATAATATATATGACAAGTTGTAGGATAAAGCTATTTCACATAATTTTGGCATATAATCATGTATGAATTGAATACCAAAAGAGTGAAGACCATATAAAATAGTAACTAGATATAATGCACATAAAATTTTTTCTTGACAAGAGGGTTAAGTTAAAAACGAACCAAACTTTTGTGCAAATACTAGTGTGTACCTAAGTGCGACAAATGTGGAGTAGCAATTATTTCGACACTAAGACATGTAAAACCTAAGAAATAATCCAAATGCTCCTTGATTTATTTTTGCTCAACCAAGATTGTCGAAAATATATATTAGATTATATAATTTTGACAACAAGTAAGAGAACATTATTCATATATGAAAAATGTTTTTAGCATATCTCAACAATATATGAAAAAAGTTTGCTTATAGACTTTTCCCAATCTTATGTTTTTGTGTAAAATAGAAACCTAGACACAGAGAGAGAGAGAGAAAAAAAAATATTTTAGTCAGTCAGGTGGGTGGTCCCCTTAAAGTCTGGCCGTTCCCCTTAAAATTAAGGGGACCGCCCTTTATGAATTAAGGGGGCCGCCACATGTTGAGAAAAAAATTAGATTTTTGACAAACAGTTCTTTGATGATTATCATTTCTTTATTATGCCGAAAACTTAATCAATTTGTTCCATCATTCATAGACCTAGACATAAGTAGTTAAATGACTCACGTTTAAGTAGTTTAGTTAGAATATCGGCTATGTTGTCTTCCGATGAGACCTTTTCTATAGAGATATTCCCTTTTTAAATATTATCGCAAAGAAAGTGATGGCGAATCTCAATGTGTTTTGTTCGTGAGTGTTTAAACGGTGATTCTACTAAGTCTACAGCCCTTTGTTATCACACATTATTGGAATGTCCGTCTAACCTAAACGCCATATCTACGATAGCTTGTTTCATCCATAGGGCTTGTTGACATGCCTTTCCGCTCATACATATTCTGCATCAAGTGTGAGATGGCAAAGCCGATTTGCTTCTTCAAAAACCAAGATGTTAGGCAACATCCAATAAACGTGCAAACACTAAAAACAAACCCTAGAGCTCTTCGATCTATGTAATCTCCCTCATGATCTGAATCCGCAACACTATTGTTTCTATGCTGTATATTCCCTTCAGGATACCATAATCCTAAAATGCTAAGTGCCTTTAATGTATCAAAATACGTTAACTCTTCTAGGATGAGAGGTTTTTAGGATCCTCTTGAAAGCGAAAAAATTGGTAAACGGGGGATTTTCAAAACTCTTGAGTCTTTAATTTCCTCGATGAACACTTAGCTACTTTTCTAAGTTATTAGTCGAGGGTGTTCGAGATTCTTAGTTTTTCAAATGCTTACTTCATAGCATTGCGTGAGGACACGGCAATACCTTAGTATGGGGGATTTTGGTATGTGTTTAATTACACATACCTTTTACCTTTAAAAACGAGCTAAAATAACCAAAAACGGACTTAAAATGCCAAATATACGCTTGTTTTGCTAATTGTATTGTGCAGGAACGGATAATTAAGAAAAGGACGAAAAACGAAGCCAAATCGACAAAACCGGACTCGGAATGGAAAAGCAAGGAAAAGACAAAGTCAAAGTCCAAGCCAAAGTCAACAGAAGTCAACCCAAGTCAACCCCGAAGCCAAAAAGTCAACAAGTCCAAAAATATAAGTTTAGGGGCTAAAATTGCCAAAACCCTAAACTTATATTTATAAGAAGAAAAGAGAAAATGAAAGACAAGGGCCCAAGCTGCCATTTTTCCAAAGATGTACTCCAAGGGCTTATTCTGCCAAAAGCCCTAACTTGTATATCCCAAGGACGGTTTATGCAACTAGTTATATAACTTTTGGGGACTTGTTTTGCCAAGTCCCCAAAGTTATTTAACAACAAGGACGAGGGATGCAAAAATACATATGTCTTTGAGGGACCAATGTTGACAAACCTCCAAACTTTCCTTATAACAGTTTTGAATTACTGTATATCGTCCCAAAGGTTTCCCGCCATTTCCCCTAACCCCACACCCATGTCGTTTTCAGCCTCGTTTGACTTCCCACAAGAGCCAAAAACCTCTCAATCACTCAACCCCACAACCCTCACATGGATTGCCATGTTGGCAATCCAAACCCACACAAAAACCAATCGAAGGGCTTATAACTATCAACTTGGGCATCAAGGGAAATCAAAGGCTGTGATGAGCTTGACTTTATACTCTCACAAGAAACACAACTCTTTCTTGTGTCTACAAGAAAGCACAAGAGCAAGAAGACAAAGAAGAGGGCTTAGTCGTTTTTTTTCCTATTTAAGAGTTTTGTAACAGCCATTGTGGCTAAGTAGTTTTTAAGTAGTTTGAAGTTAGTTTTATGTAGTTTTAGTTAAGTAGTTTTTAGTTCCAGTGTAAGTTAAGATTTAAAGTTTTTTTGTACTTGTGTGCATTTTAATGAAAAATTCAGTGAAGTTTTTTTACATTGTGTTGCTAAGCCATTTATTTTACTCTCTTTTTATCTTACAATCTGTTTTCAAAAATTTCTAAACAAAAGTTAAGAGAAATTTTAAAAAAGGAGCAAGGTTACTGTTGTATCAAAAAGCATGGAAGAATGAGCTAACATGGAAGGCTTATTGGGTTTTCAGCTTAGTTTAGCTTAAATATAAGCTGGGTAGGATTTAGAGCTTATTAGGCTTCACAAAAATCCTTTTTGTGAAAAGGATTTAAGGTACTTTACTTTCAAATTTTGCTTATTTACTGTAGCAATAAGCTCATGTTCAGCTTATTTGTACTTAATATGCTTATTAGTGTGTAAGTTTGCTTGTTAGATGCTTTTCATTTCATTATATGCATTTACTTTGAAATTTAGTTAAAACTGTCAAGTATAGTTCATAAATGTCACTAGCTTATTTCCATTTTCAAAGTGCTTATTTGACTTATTTTTTAGCTTATTAGTTTTTATTAGTGCTTAATTATCATTAGGTTTTTTAAAATTTCAGTAAAACTCAGTTTCATAAGTTTTTAAACCTTTTTTAAAAATTAAGGGGGTGTTTGGGGTAACATTTAAAACGGGTAAAAATGGCTTTAAGTATGGGTTAAGGTCATTTAGTGAAGTTTAAGCATAAGTTTTAAGCTTATTAAAAGCTGATTCAAAAGTTTTTAAGGTTCAATTTGTTTCTCAAAAGCTTTTCAAGCCATTGTTTTAAACTGTGGTATCTTAAGAAAACCCCAAGTGCTTATTTAATTAAGCACTTGGATTTTGAGTGTTGTGTCAAAAAAAAAGTGTGTATTTTGTGTGTGTTAAACAAGCTGCTAACACATTTGGGTCATTTGACTTTTCAAGTCAAAATAGCCTAAGTTCTTTTAAGGTCAAATTTTAAGCATTTCACCTACAAAATTCAGCAAGTCAAAATGGTTTTTTTAAAAGTCAAAAATTGGTGCACAACTTCAAAAGCTAGGGAACTAAATCTGTTTTGGCTTAATTTTTTGTTTAGAGCTTATTTGACAGCTTTTAAGAGCTGTCAAATAAGCCCTTGAGATTAGCCTTAAAGCTCCCCTGGTGCAAAGGGGAGACTTTAGGCTTATTTTTCTTAGCCATTAAGAGCATTTAAGCCCAAATCTTGGGCTTATTCAGGGAGCTTATAACCTCTTGTATAAGCCCCCTTAGTTTCAGCTCTTAAAAAGCTTGTTTGATGGCTTATTTTTAAGCCCAAACTTGGCTTTTGACTGTTTTTGCATTACTTAGGTGTAGGGACTGCTTATTTTACTTTAGGCTTATTTAAAGTTGGGATGTTTGAGCTTATGCCATTAGCTCATTTTAGCTCTCAATAGCTTTTTAGGTTAAATTAGATAGTTTAGTTTGCTTATTTCCCTTTTTTTGTTAGCTTATTTGAATGCCATTTAGTGTTTTTGCTATTTTAGCCTTGTAAGTTTGTTTAGCCTTTCTGTCTCATAAGCTCTTAACAGCTTATTAGTTTTAGCTTTTAAGCACTTAAGTGCTTATTTAGGTTCATTTAGATAACCCTTTAGCTTATTTGAGTCCAAGTTTTAGCTTAAGTTTCCCTAATAGCCAAATGACTTAGCAAATTTAGCCTTTAAGTTCTTTTAGCAAAACTGTCGACTTTAAGCTTATTTTTAAGCTTATTGGCAGCTTTTTAGAAAAAGTTGTAGAAGACAAAGTTGTTAAGCCCCACGAGCTTAACAACTTTGCTTCTTTGAGTTTTCGAAAAAAAAGGGGAAAGACAAGAGGTCCGGGTGAGCAAGACTCGAACCCGTGACCTCTCGATACAATCCCCTTTTACCAACACACTCACCGCTGCGCCCTTGGGACTTTTTCGTTATAGTCCCAAGGGCATTGACTCTTATAGTCATTTTCGGCTTATAAGCTTATAAGCTGTTGTAGCTTAATTTCGGGCTTATCTCTTTAGCTGACTTTTGTTTATTATTTTTCCTAGGATTGTTAGAGTGTCAAGTATTTTGTATAAAATTTTCAGAATTTTTCGTAATCATTTAGTATTTTTTATAATTTAATTTAGTTTAAACTTTTAAAAATTCATAAAAAATACAAAAATTATCAAAAAAATATTTTTCTTTTTTAGAAAATTTTATTTTGTCATATAGTTTGTAGGAAAATTTTAAAACTTTTCGTAAAGTCATTTTTACAACTTTTCATCTTTTAAAGAACGGGGTCCGGGTACGTTTTTTGTGTTGACTCGTTTTTGGGTCAAACGAACTCCGTTTTCGGTCTAGTCTTTTTCATTCTTCGTTATTTGTCCCGTAGAGTAGTTTAGAAGTGAAAATTTCTTCGTAGGGTTATTTTTGAAGATTTTAGGTTTTTCCCCCTTTGTTCGGGATTCGTGCTCCCGTTTTTCAGCTTAATTTAGTAATTTTTAGGATTTTCTTAAACGTTTTTTATAGGATTTACTTAACGTTTTTATTTGTTATTTGATTAATTAACTTTTCCACCTTCTCAAATCAATTCCTCCCTTCAAACTCAAATCTTCGACTGTATCCGATTTCTCCCAGTCCATCCCCTTGGGGATAAACGACCCGAACACATCTATAACTACTCCTAACGTTCTCGGGTAATTATTGATCTTGTGATTTTTAGACTTAATATATTTCTTATATTTTATAATATATTATATATAGTGTAAAAAGCTACAATCACTTAGTAAGAGAGATAATAGCAGCATCTTGGGAAGAGCTACTACTTGCACTCAAAACGTGAAGTTTGTTTCTAGAAGTTCGAACCTTAGATTTATTTTCGATTATCGTTAAGGCTTCTTGAGTATTTCTCGTCAACAAATTTCCTCCAGCTGCAGAATTAAGAGAATCCTGATCTGATTGACTCAAACCATTGTAGAACGTATCAATCTGGTGAAGATGATAAAAACCGTGATGTAGGCACTTATTCAGAAAATCTTTAAATCGGTCCCAAGCCTCACTAAACATCTCACTGAATCTTTGTAGAAATCTTGTTATTTTATTTCGAAGATTGGTGGTTCTAGAATGAGGAAAGAATTGATTCACGAACTTGGATACAAGATCGTTTCAAGTTATGATAGAATTTGGAGGTTCTTTTTCAAGCCAAGTCCGGGCTGCTCCTTCAAGAGAAAACAGAAACAATAGCAACTTAATTACGTCATGCGGGACTTAATTAAGTTTAATTGTTTGAGTAATTATTGTGAACCTTCGGATACGAGAATGAGGATCACCGTTTTCAAAACCATGAAACGAGATAGAGGTAACAAGATTAAGCAATCCGATCTTCAACTCAAACTGACTAGCAAGAACAGGGGGTACAACGATTGCATCCCCAACACCATCGGTACGTGCCTGAAGTAACTCCTCCTCCTTCGGACGAGATCGGACCAAATATTAGGAAACCCGCTGGAGGCGGGTCCTTGATTATAGTATTATTAGCATATTTATCCTCAAATTCGAGTAAAAGATACGATCACCTAGATTTTCTCTTGACGAATCGAAGATTGCTCTCCGTAATCAAAGAAGGAGAACGAGATTATAAGAAGAAGAAGTATCGAGTGCTTCCAGCACTAAAAGATAGAAATAAGACAAGAAAAATATTATTTTTTTTGGATTTTTTTTATAAAGATAATAAAAGAAAAATATTTTTGGTATAATATATAATAAGAAAGAAAATATTTTTGGATTTTTTTTATTTTATTTATTTTATTTATTTATTTAATTTTTTATTTTTTTTATTTTTTTTTATATTTTATATATAACAAAAATATCTTCCAAGAGAAAGGATCTTCAAGGCATTCACTTCGAAACAAAACGTAGAAATCATACAATCCTCCCCGGCAGTGGCGCCAAAAACTGATGTCGTTCGTGAGAACGAATCAAGTAATATATAAGTATTTCCCGTTGGATATAATAATTACTATAGGAAAAGTAATGGCAATCTTCTAGAGTCGAAATCCCAACGAGAAAATGAATGGAAACCACGGTCTAGTTTGAAGTTTAATGCTTGATTATCTTTTAGTTTTTTTTGATATTAAACTAAGTATATGTTATCCCATAAACTTAACCCATATCACAATAATAATCCATACCAATAAGCAATAAGCTAGAAAAGGAGAAAGGAAAAATGGAAGATTTATTAAAGAGAGAAAGTAGAGAGTGGAAGATTGCACACACACACAAGTGAATTTATTGGTTAACCATCACCCTCTTTGTGTGAGAGGTTCATATTTATATCCCAATGCAACTAGTAGACGTATGGTCTTTCTACTTGGGCCGAGCTTGCAGTATCTTGGCTTTGAGCCAAAACAAAGGAACAATATATAGATTACAATCCAAGCCTGTTGAACATCGACAACCTAATAGCAAATACAAGCCCTAGAGTGATTGTCTAGACCGATAACAATCTTGTTTATCTAATATAATCTAAGCTAACAATCTGCCCCCAATTTGAGGTCTCCTTCCTACAAACTCCTTCGTACCACTGATGAACATTCTTATAGAGTTTTACTGTGATTTATCAATGTCTCCCCTGGACTTTTGAAGATATGACTTTTTTGAACGTTTATGCATTGCTTATTTTGGCTTGTTCTGTTTGTAATGCTTTTAGTTTCATTCAAGCTTGTGTCTTGTCTTCTTGAGACCTTTTATCTTGCATCACCTCCTGACTTGAATCATCTTGATTTGACGTTCCTTGATCACTTGTGCTCTTGACCAACAGCTCATACATGTTACATTCTCGTTTTGGACATATATGATTGATCGTAAGTCTATACAATCTTGCCCAAAATTAACATTTTTTTATTGACTTTGAGGAGCTCTTGAGATGGTAAGTTAGAATCAACTATCTTGATGTTGAACGAGTGAACTTTGAAAGCGAGTATGAGCATGTGGTTTATGAAACCGTATCTTCACTGGAATAAGGAGCTTAACACCTCGTCTTAAACTGAAATAAAACAATTTAGCAATAAAAGATGAATATGGCTTTGTCATTCATCTTGATTCGGTTGCATAACCTCCCTATCCCCATTATAGTATAAATACTATACCAGTGATCAGTAGATTCAAGAATCTCCTTGACAGGGTTTCGCAGCTTCAAAGCTAGAATCTTCTAACACAGATGCATTAGAATCACCATCTTTCTAATTTTCTCATTAACCGACAACGTCTCAAAGTAGACCAACACACGGTAAGCGTCCCAGAGTGAACTAGATAGTTACTATCTTTTCAGATCTAGTGCTGCGAATCCAATTCCATTTAATTTGCGAACCAAAATGATAGCCCAGTTATCACAAGCTCGATTTCATATAGAATCTGCAAGTCACCTACACTCAAGAGCATGTGTTGGATGTTGACTCGCTCAAGCAGGATGTCCCTCTCAACTGTTAGAATAAAAGTCTTAGAGTCCTCACTCGGAATGTTCCTGGCATCAGATCTCAAGGTTAATGCATAACGGAACTCTTTGGTTACTAGACATGGAACTTCAATCGAGAGTGTTCAACCAAGTTAATTTTGCGACATTGTCCCCCTAATGAGATTTATACACTTGCGATCTCTTTTGGCTCACTTAGATTCTCGATTTATTGCACTTCTATCGGTTTAGTAATTGAAAGCTCTGGAAGACATCTACCTGCCACCTATTCAATACATAAACAATATCTCTCGGAGTGAGATGTCAATAGATAAACGTGTGTATCGTCCATAGACAAATGAGAACACAAGTTTTCTTTTGATAGAAACCCGAATACGCTAGAAGGTTCGTACATTGAATCACTGGTCCAATGATGACTTTCTTCAAGTATCAACAATATCATTGTGATTTTGATAGATTATATATTATCGGTATATGCCTAAGTTGTTTGGGAGGCTTTCTTTCTTTCACTCTTATCCATACATTTTTTTTCATTCTTCAACCCCATTTCAAAGCTACTCAGACGTCATTAACTAACCTCGTTGTGATTGTGTTTGTTTCCAGTTATAGCTCAATCTTAGTCGGACTAATTTTTCTTTTCTCCCTTATACCCATTCAATCTCTCGCAACATACCTAAGGACTGTTATTTCTAACTATGGAAGTGTCTTGGGTAGATCCCTCCAAGTTCTGTTGGAATCGTAGGACTTAATGCGAACCTAACCACCTTATGACATCAGATCATCGTGAAATTAAATTAGGTTGTTGGTATGTATCCGAACCATAAAACTATTTTCTAACATGTGTTATTTGTCAAATACCCTCCCTACACATGTGCTTCGAGATTCGAAAATTGTTTAGAGCACCATGAAGGACAGAGTTGCATCTTAGAGTTTTTAAGATCACATTCTTCTATTCATATATTAATTAAATTTTCCTCCCCTATAAATAATAAAAACTCTTATATTGTGAAATACTAATTGGATTTTAAATACTTGACACATGAAAATTTTCCATAGAAAAAATTATACCACGATATTGCAATGAATTATATTTTTTCGAAGCTCCCCTTCAACAGTATAAGATGTTGGATACAATATTCTTATTAAAACTTGCATTGGAATGAAAAAATTGATATGAACACCACAAAATGTTAAAAAGACGGAGTGAGATGCCTTAGAGAAATGTATATTAATAATTAGACTAATAATTTCCCACATTTTAAAAAAAAACTTTCACAGAATGTTTTGATAGCATAAAATAGCGACATTTTAAGAATGTAATCTAGACACATCAAAAGGCTTTGTTTAAAAAGATCCTCTCATAAATTGATTCACATAAAAAGAACATTCTAGTATTCTACGTACAATCAATTCTTTGAAAATTTATTCCGAGGAAAGGAGTGTTAACACCTAGTTTCTTAACAAATACCACTTTTATATGGAAAAAAAAACCACACAAATCTATATTGTAGACAATTTTGACAGTGAAAGTTCTTTTTGGAAAAATTATTGTTGCAACCAACGAATTCAAAAACACATATAGAAAGACTTCATCTTCTATTTTAGAGTAAGCGAACCGAAGGCTTACACTTCCATATTACATCGAGACCGAGCAGTTATGCACTGAAATGTACATAATCATTTAAGAAAAATTTAGAAAATGACTATGTTTTGAGAAGCATTAGAAACTCCTTTCAAGAACTTCTATCTAACCTCCCCGTGTTCCGATGTTTAATTAAACAACATTTCTAGGTTACTTAAATGTTACTCGATGCCAAAGGACATTCGAAATGATTCTTTTTGGTATTTTTTAAATTATTTTTTCTGGATTTTATATCTTTGTTTTTTCTAGTTTATATTTTTCTATTTTCTATCTTTTTTTGGAGTTTTATATTTTTGTATTTCCGTTTTCAAACAAAACAAATTTTATAAATAAAAAAATACAGGAGAGAATAACAATAATTACACGAAAATTGCGATGTTTATGCAAGTCACGCAGATCCAAATGCCAGAACCAAACAGAGTTCCAAACTGACAAGATACTATAAACCTAATCTTCCGATAAAGCTCTAGTAAACAAGTACAACTAACTGCGGTACTCCAGTTTCGCGAAAAAAGAATAATTACAACAATACCCTTTCAAAAACCTATTCCATTATGAAAGTAATATCAGACATCGATGTGCTTTGGCTTCGTCGGAAGGTTAGTACTGGATTGCAACAGACATGGCTAATGCCTGCCATTGGGTCACAATACATAGGCTATGTTCGTCTGATATTAAAAGTGGAAGCCATAATCTAATCTGTGAGTTATTCTCAACCATAGAACTTGTGCGCAACTACGCAGATAAAAGACACCTTACTTTCACCGCATACTCGGCTTCTGCAGAAGACATTGATGTGCAGATTCTTCTTTTTTAGAATGACAACAACTAACTAACACCACCTAGAAATTGTATACCACCAGAATGGTACTCCCTTACGTGAATCGAGACAACCGCGTTGATCCGAATCTAAAAAAATCCATTATTCGAAACCGGGCACCTTCGTATACCATAGACCGTGTTAATGGCGTCTTTCAGGTACCGCAAGATCCGCTTAGCTGCGGTGAGATGAATCTCAGTCGATTTATGCTTGATACGAGCACAATAACATTTTGCATTTACAAATAAATGGTCTACTTGTTTTAGGTTACATGAGTGGCTACCGAACCATACTTTATATTTCGTTTGGGTCCCCAAAGTACCACTCAAAGTCCAAGCATCAAGGTGTTGGTAGCCATTGGTGTACCAATGCTAACACATGAGTCATACCATTCGTTTGAAGTAATCTCTTGAGCAATACCTTAGCTAGGTTTATAAAGATAATGATGATGGAATATGGTACCACAGGGGATTGGTGATCTAAGTCCTAAAAAAATTTCAGCTCCCCTACAAACTATCAAAATTTGTTGTGCAATAGTTTTTCAAAACGTTTTAAAAGTTTTGGGTTCGTAAAACCAAAAATAATGTCATCAACGTAAATTTGCACAAGCAATATGTCTTCCCCATGTTTAGTTATGAACAGAGTTGGATCAATAGAACCTTTTGAGAATCCTTTGGATACCAGGAAATTGGAGAGTTCATCATACCACACTCTTGGTGCTTGTTTGAGACCATATAAGTTAGCTTAGACAATCATGTAAACTTTGTTAGGGTGATATGGGTCAACAAATCCATCTGGTTGGTTTACGTACACTTCTTCCTTCAAGGTCCGTAAAGAAAAAGTTGTTTTAACGTCCATTTGGTACACTAGTGAAATGATTTTGTGTGCACATACGCAATTGAACAACCGTAACAGTTTCCAACCAGAGCAACTGGTGAAAATGACTCTCGAAATCAATTCCTCCTTTTGAGCATAGCCCTACCCTAAACAGATTGTTGCGAATGACCAGTATTTCCTCATCACTTTGTTTTTTCAGACCACTTTAAGTTAATCACATTTTGCAAAGTGGTATGTCGACTAATCCCATACGACTAATCGATCAAAACTGATTGAAAGTTCGTTTCCTGCAATTGATTCAATCCATGCAGAATCAGCCATGGCTTCTTTGATGTTCGTATGTGGGTTTTCGGTTTTGATAACGGTGAGTGCGAACATGCACACTCGCCATTTGTTTTCTATGACGTCTTGTTTCTAACTGATTGTAGAGATTTCCAATGACTTGTTCTAATGGATGATCTTTGTCCAATGTTGTGCAGAGGTATGGTGTTGATCAGAAAGTCATGCATTTTATGAAACGCATCAACATGACGAAAGCGATGTCACCCCTCGTATTAGATGCCCGGTGTACCTGAAGATGTTGATAAATTCTTCGTTCGTCAATGTGCATTTTCGTTATTGATTTCTGCTTGAATAATTGGACCTCGAAATGTGTAGTGACAGTTAGGTACTTGAGTTGGAGTTTTGAAGTGTTAAAGAATGTTCAATGGAGGTGGATCTGCAACGCATTGGTGTTTGTATAGAACTATGAGTTGTGTTAATCTAGTTGGACGTTATCAGATCATCAGACAGCATTTACAGCAGAAGACTTTGACACAACAGAGAAGTTCATTGAGTAATATCACTGAACACGAAACTATATAGCATTCCAGCTCATTGTGACTTGTTACTATCTCCCGCTACTTGAGGAACATTTTCCTTGACTATTGTGGATCGGGACTTAAACTAACTTATTCAAGCTACCGTTGACGAACCTTTTGGACCGGTGGTTAAGAACAGACCGTGATCAAACCCATCAAAGGCAATTCGTCAAAGTTAACATGAATGGTTTCAAACTTTATTCATTGTTCTCTATTGTTTAAATACCATGTAGGCCTTTGATTCAAGTAAAATACTCAACACAAATACATGCATCACCTTTTTATCTTCATTATCAAATTTTCACCATCTCTGACGATGTGCAAGAGAACCAAAATGTGAAAGAACTTAACTGACGGTTTTTCGGGACATTGATGATATGGTAAGAGTGTTTTCTCTGTCGAGGGAATTACAAGTGAAACGTTTGAGTAAACATTTGTTTGCAATTGCTTCAGCTTAGAAGAAACAAAATGGGAACTTTAGCGGCGCTTAGCAAATTGTTTCAGCAAACCTCAACCAGAGTAACGGTTCCTTTCTAAACAAACCGTTTTGTTCAGTGTTCGATGCAGATTAACGTTTTGTGTCTATTCCCTCTTTTAACCAAAGTATGCATGAAGATTTTATATAAAAATCCGTGCCTTTGTCATTCGAACTGTTGTAACTGTGAGCATGAAGACCTCTTTGGACAAGTGTAAGGAAATCAATGAGAACACCAGTGTTTCATCTTTGTACGCAAGAAGTGGTCCAGTATATCGGGAGTAGTCATCAACAATTACGATAACATATTCTTTCCATTAATACTTTCTAACCCGCAATTGGAACCACATAAGTCCATGTGTAGAAGTTGTAAACCCGTCTTTTTTTGAGCTCGGTTCGTCTTAGTTGAAAAGATCTTTCTTATTGTGCTTTCCCCACTCTACAAGAAGTAACACAGATATCTTTGATGAATTTTCAGCTTTTGAAGGCAATTCACAATATTATTCTTGAAATCAAGTTGATGGGTTGAAGTTTTAAATGAGAATTGCCACGAAGCATAACCAAGCTTGAGACGATTTGCTTTTAGCCATTAAGGTAAAGATGGGCGAAATTGGGAGTTGTTGATCTTTGCAAGTAATGGAAATACATATCTGTTTGCCACAGAACCTGTGAGAAGATTATTTCCCTTCAAATCATGAATATAACATGTAGATTTCCGAAAAGCAACTTCCAAATTCGCATCATAGAATTTACCAACGGATAATAAATTGTGATTTAGCCCCTTGACGTAATAAACCCGCTTGATAGTGATATTTCCTTAAACCAGATCTCCATAACCAAGAATCAGTGCAATTTGATCATTTCCAAACTTCACCGTACCCAGAAATTTCTCTACAAAATTACTTAGAAGCTTGAGATTTCCGGTCATGTGCTTTGAGCACCCAGAGACGACGATGAATAGAAGTTAACTCTACGAGCAGCAAAAGAATTTAATAACAATGGAGTATTGGACACAGTGGAACACCTAGGAGTTCTAATGTTCCAAAATATTAGCAGTTCTAGATACATTTCCTATAAGCATACTAATGTTTGGGTTAACATTTCCTTTTTGAGACTTAGGTTTCCAATTATATCCGGGTGGAGTATACTTAGGATACCACCAACTGCATGTCTTACTAACTTGCTCATATAACTTCATAGTTATATTTCTAGATTTCTTGACAGTAGAGTCTGTTGTAACGGTTTTCTTACTGGATGTTGTAACAGATTGGTTCACATTCTGCTTAGTTTCTCTAGTACTAATAGGCACAACTATTGGTTGTATAGTCCTAGAATTCACGCCATTGATATAATGTAGAACATACAAATCATGATTGTCATTCAGCACACATTTTCCACAAGTAACATAGACAAAGTTAACATTCAAGGTCTTAGCATTCAAACTGTCATTACACGCAGTTACAAATGTTTTATTATTAGATAACTTAAAATTCCTACGGTGGTCTTCTACTTCTTGCTTCTTCCCTTGACTATTGTTTGACATGAATGATTGCTCTTAAGCTGTGGTCTGCTAACACTAGTAGTGGGAATTACTCCTGTAGAGAAAGAACACGACACGCGTTTGTTAGTTTTCCAAATGTTTTGATGCAACTGAGGTGTTCTAGTTTAATTAGGCTTTGTGTGCACTTTATACATTCCTGGTGCAATCACATTTGTGTTCTTGACAATTGGTAACATATTCTGAGGCAAAATCTGTGCAGTGACTGGTTTTGAAAAATCATTGGACACATTTTGTGTGGTAACTGACTTTGACTTTGAAAAATCTTCTTTGCAAAGAATCTAAAAAAAAAGCTGGTTTAACTATCCAAAATGGATTGTCTTTGACTTTTAAAAAGCATTCGGTTGTCGAATAACGCGATGATTTTTCAAACTTAGTTCCACAAATTTCCTTTCATCATTTCTATGAGTTAACTTCAATCTCTTATTGCAAGTCCTTTGTCTTGTAATTGAGCTTTCAAGTCTTGAATTTCAAAATACTATTCACGTTCTTTTAGAAATACGTTTGACTGGTTTTCTTTGAAAGATTTGTCATTTTTTATCTTTTCTTTGCACTGTTGTAAATCAAGTTCAAGATAATCGCACTGTTCTGAAGTGCTTTCAAAACTCTTTTGACATTGTTCTACTTTTAAGAAAGCTGCTTTTCAGATGTTCACATTTTTTCCCCAGTTCTAAGTAAACACAATTGCAAATTAAGTAACTTCACCAATCAGTTACACACCAAAATTGCATTCATTGATCAGCATAGTATCTTCCTTATGTCGTCAATTCATTCAAAAATTGTGTTTTTTGACTTTCCAGTTGAGATTTTGAGAGTGTCTACTATCTACTTCATGGTCAAAGAGAATTAAAGTAGCTCAATATCAATCAGCAACCATTTCTCGTATCAAACACAAGTGAAATTTTCCTAAGTCCCGTCTTATTCTGCTAATTTTAGGAAAAAATTTTCCTTCTATTGTGTTTTTGAATGAAAAGGAATCGTTTTACGAAAAATATTTCTTTTGCGCGATTGTTTGTTTGACAAACTTCCCACTCTGTTCAAAAATCGTCTGTACAACGTCTTTTTACAAATTCTTGAAAAATTCTTTAGAGCTTTACAACTTTTGATCCCAAGGAAGAGATTCATCAATTTGTTTTTCTAACAAAGTTTTTTGTTTAGGAAAAGACTCTTTGGAAAATTCATTATTAGAAGATGTATGACTCATCTTTGACGTTTTTGGAAAATAGTGTTGTTCAAGCAACTTTTCCCGTTATGGAACGAACAAAACATAAAGATTATTCAACTTGTCATAATTAAACGGTCTGATTAAATCGCATAATTTTGAATCGACTTTCTTAAGTCAAGGACGAATCCGTTTCGTCAGATTCAAGTGCTAAAAGTACGCAAGATGATCATTATCGCAACCTATATCAAACAGACGAGATTCGCTCTTGATCTTTTTTAGAACTCAGGTTTTTGCAAAACTCGTTTTACAATTACGATTAAGATATTCATTGTTGAACAATTGGCCAGTTTTAATATACAATATCATTCAAAACCTTGACTTGTTTTCCTAAAGCAATGAACTTTAGCAGTTCTTGCTTCGACGAGTTTTGTAAAAAGCTTCAACTGAGCCTCTTTTGCTTTGTGACATTATAGAGATGGTTTTTTCTTGTATGTGCACAAAGCTTCTTTTTCATAACCGAAATGCGTTTGAATTTTAAATCATTATTTTTTGAGATAATGCCTTAGATACTTTTTCAAAAATTGATTTTGTATGAACATTAATCCCCCTTTAGCTTTTGCACAATCCATTTCCACCTATGACGCATAATTCACATCATTAAACTTATCAAGTTCCGCTTGGAACTTCTTAAAGGTCTTAAACAACAAACTATTAGTCTTGGGGCAATTCAGTTTTTTGCTTCTTTTTGAAATGGTTAATCTGAGATTCTAAACATTTATTTTAGTTTTGAAATCTTCAATTTCACCTTTTAATTTATCAACTAAAGCCTTGTTTGATGATTCCAAAAATTTATTTAGTTTTTGCCTGTCATCCAATTTCACAATTTAAGTTCTGAATTAAAGAAAGAAGCAACAAATCACGTTTCTTGATCAAGATCATCAGTATCATCCTGGTCATCTTAAACTCTAAACAAACATAATTCCAATGAATCAATAAGTGATATTTTGTTCACCATGGTCTGCCAGATAAATATGTCCATTACTAGATTCAAGTTGCTCATGATGTTCATTTTGCATGGCAAACATATTATAGTTGTCATTATTGTTTTGTACCTTATGCATTGGCTCATCATCAAAGATTGGTCCAGAATTGTCAACTGGATCTGGAGTAACCTCTTGAATCTGTGCCATGTACATATAATGTGCTTCTAATTCCTGTGATCATTAAACGCATCATCAGTATCATCCTTCCAATCAGCTTGTTCTGCATTCAACTGAACTCCAGCTTCCTCTTGTTTACACAATAACATCTTTTCCTTGTGATAAGCTGCATCCTTTACTCGTTTTGGTTTCTGACATTCTCTTGATACATGTCTATATTCCTTGCAGTTATAACACTGAATCCCAGACTTCTGTACAACCGAAGTACCTACATTTTCCCTAGCCCCAACAACATTAACTGCCCTCTGATTATCATACCCAGTTCCTCTGTTGATTCTTGGAGAATTATCTTGATTAGCTCGACTGGTGTTTGATGAAGTTCGAAGGTTGTTGTTGGTAGGTTTGTAGATTTTCTTGAACGAGAGAGAAATTAAAGCCATGAGTTTGTCAATCTCCTTTTCCTTTGACATTTCCTCATCTACTATAACCGGAGCAGGTTGTTTCTATTGTTGTATTTGTATTTTATTTTCTGGATCATAAGTTTAGGTAGCAGAAGATGGTAACAAATTGCTTTTACCTCTGTTTCTTGATAGATTTTAGTGGATCTGGTGAGAAATTGAGTGTTTTTTGAGTACGGATGGTTTGATGATGAGAAACTGGTTGTGTGAGCAACAAGTGCAATGGATTAGCAGTCACATATGCTAGTCTGTTCAGCTCTTACTCATTGACTTCATCTGGTGTTGCTTTCAGGATGTTCCATAAAGTTTATGATAGTAAAAGTCTTCATCTCTAGTACTCTGCTTAACAAGTGTCACAAACCTTTGCCATTTTGGTTGTAGTTGAAGTAAGAACTGGACATTCACTTGATGATTAGTAACATGACACTGATTTCTGACAAGCTCATTCATCATCTTGTAAAACCGTGAGTAAAATGATTCAAGTGATTCACCATCCCATGATGTGAATTTTCCAAACTCCCAATATAAATTGGTTTCAAGATCTTGAACAATGATTGATTCATATTCTTTCCAACCTTTCATGGCTTTCTACATCACATGCATCGGACAAGCAGCAACTTGAGTAGATATCGTTATCTATCCCTGTGAGAATGATATGTCGACTTCTAGCTTTCACATTCCAGTTGATGCGTGTTATGTCATCGTGAACATCTTATAGTTCTCCATATACCTCTCTGTAGTTGTTTCAGAACTACCTTCAGCAACTGGAACTGTCTTCTCAGCCCATTGATACGTGTACGGTGGATTTTAGAGACAATAGTGGATGAGTTCACTATTAGGTTTGGTGTCAATGTATCTCTTGATTCTGGATTTCCACTCAACATAAATTACCATATTGCTAACATTGGTGGACAGATCTTTTTTGCAACCTCTTTCCAGGATAGCCATTATGAAGAGCATTCGATGAATTGATTTTTGCAAATTGGATATTTGAATTTAACATTTTGAATGTGTGAATGGATATCGGATCTAAGTAGGTAAAGTGATTGTTGTTGTGGATTGAAATCAATTAATGTCCTGAAGTTTACAAGTCTTAGGATTTAAAACAACCGAAAAAGAATGGCATCTATGTCACGGGATTTTACAAAATCAAGAAGAAACCGTGAAACAATGATTAATTGTTGTTGAAATCGTTGTTGAAATTGAAGAACTTGAGCTTTTGTTGGCGAAAAATGAGCTTAAAACGATGAACGGTGCACAAACTTTGAACTTTAAATGAGAAACGGTTGATTAAAACTCAAATAGGACTAACGGTGCACAAACGATTCACGCTGGAGGGCTAATGGGCTGTTTTAAAATAGTAAGGACTAACGGTGTGAAGTTGTTTTAACAAAGAGGTTTAACAATCAAACCAAGGACAAAAGACGAAGTACACTTGAAGTCCAGGGACTGAAGTTGCAATTTTTGAAATTTTAATTAATAATAAACAACTTCCCTCCTGTTTCTTTCCTTCTTCGATTTGAAAAAGATAAAAAATGCAACGAGTGTTCTTTTAATCGTACGGGATTATATGGTTATCGTCAGTAAACTCCGAATATACCACGTTGATCGAAAAGATGTCACGATCACGAAAAATGTATAATCCTTAAGTCCCCGCCGTTGAACGTCACACGAAACCGTAAAACCAAAATTTACTTAAACGTGTTAGAATTTGTCCTTGTTTTACTAGTTCGGTTCCTAGTGTAGTTTAGATCGGTTCCTACTAGACAAGTTTAGTTCTGTTCACACGAAAAACTAGTTCGGCTTCTGTTGCAAGATTGAACTCGTTCGATGCTTCAAAAATGTTTAGTTGGTTTATGAAGACATAGGTTAGTTCGTTCGCTTGAAAAGTTGCTAGATCGGTTCGACTTGAAAACCAACTAGATCGGGTCCGCCTTGGAATTGCTAGCTCGGGTCTTCAAGATTGAACTAGATCGGGTCTGCCTTGGAGTCGTTCGTAAAGTTCACAACTAATCGGATCTGTGCCTTGGAGTCGTTTCGTTCACAACTAGATCGGGGGCTTTTGTTCGGTTGTCTATGATCGTGAGACAAAATATCAAACACTTAGAACACGTCTTCTTCTTCTCTTGTTTTCAGCCTAGTTTGTTTCAAGCCGTGACCAAAATAGCTTATAAATAAGCTATGACTTTGCAAATAATCTACGAAAACGTTTTTAACAATAAGCTACAAAGAACAAAAAAAAATAACGTGAAAAAAAACTCACAGATAAACAAAACTTGGTGTCTTTTTTTTTCGTCAAACAAAAAAAAATACACCCTTACATAACCAAGTTTTGTAGACAGAATTAATAAGCCCAAATTTTTTGTATAAACAGTAAGCCCAAACTCAAAATGTTATAAAGAAATTTTCGTAAAAAAAATCTTAAAGAACAAAACTATTAAAGAGGTCGAGTAGAAAAAAAAAACCAATAAGCCAAATCCAATAAGCTCGAATAAGTCCACAACAAGAAAGACACCAAACCCACCCGTGGCGAGTGATACCAAATGTTATCCCATAAACTTAACCCATATCACAATAATAGGAAAGGGGGGATAACCCAAACCAATAACAATAAGCTAGAAAATGAAAAGGAAAAATGGAAGATTATAGAGAGAGAAAGTTGAGAGTGGAAGATTACACACACACACAATTGAATAAATGGTAACCAACAAACAACATAACCCACTCCTTGTGATGGAGTTGGTTTCTATTTATACCCACTGCCAACTAGTAGGCGTATGGGCTTTCTACTTGGGCCGGGCTTGGCATATCTTAGGCTTTGAGCCCGAAACAAGGACAATATTAGATTACAATCAAAGCCCATTGAACTCGACTAGCCTATTACAATACAAGACCTAGATTGACTATCTAGACCCGAATACCATTCATGTTTGACTTAATATAATTAAAGGCTAACATATATAATAAGAATAAACCAGACTATACTAAATGACAATAAGCAAAGCAATTAAAAGAAGAGATATATATATAAAGATATTCTTGCTAATGTTTAGATCCTTAAGTGTGAATTTAAAGTCAATAAATGAACCAATATCCGTCAAATTAATTATCTTCTCACAACATTGGTTTTTATTGAAAACAATTTTTATCAAGATATCAATTACTAAATCAATGCCTAATTATTCTTACGCCTTTTTCCGTTCGAATAACCAAAACACTAATCTAAGTAATCCAAAAAATCACTAATTTAATATTCCTTTTTAAATTACACCTTAATTCACTACAAACACTTATTCACTTAACAAGCATATATAGAATCGACTCACTAAGCATACTAGCAAACAAATAAGCAATACTAGACATGATAAACTAAATTATTCTAAACTAATTAATAAGGAAAAAAGATAGAAAGTAGAAACGAATTGATGAACCGCAAACGAATACAAAACCACCCGATTACATAAACTAAGTAAAATACCTAGTTTATTTCTCTATTCGCTTTTATTTTACTAAATAGTAAATAAAGTTTTAAACTTTATTAACTATAAGCTTAATAAAAACTAGATAAAGCTTTAAACTCGGAAATTGAACTAGCTTATGAACCCTTAAGCACCACGTCAATGAGTAGAATCGAATCCATCAACAATAAAACAAGACAAGGGTTAAACAATATAAATAAGCTATAAGCTAAAAGCTTAAATTCCAAAATATGAAGTATTTTGAAATGGAAAAGCTAAAAGCTAAGAAATTTTAACTAAATAAGCTATTTAAAAGTTTGGAAATAAGCTAGATCTATTTTTGAAAATTAAACTAAAATAAGCTAAAAGTTAATAAGCTTTTCGAAAAGAAAAGGTGATTTGGACTTATAAATAAGCCAAGGAATAAGCACTTGTCGCACCCTTTGTTAAGATCGAATAAGCTTATGAACCAATAAGCTAAACGAAGAAGCAATAAGATTTGCTTATTCGAAAAGAAAAGAAAAGAGAAAAAGGAAGCAAATAAGTCGAAGCTTATTTAAGTTCTATAAGCTAGATCTAAAACAAAATAAGCTAAAAGAGTAGCTAGCTTTCAAAAATCTAGGAAACACAAAGCTTAATGAATAAGCCAAGGATAAGCACTCACGGTTTCCTTTTTTATTTCAAAATAAGCTATGACAAGTGATGAAATAAGCTAAAAAGTTTAGATCTTGAATAAGCTAACCTAAACTAGATCTAATATTGTTAAGCAATGGAGATATAAGCTTAAAACTCAATCGAATAAGCCACGAGAAGCGTGTTCAAGAACTGAGAATAAGCTCAGAAAATAAGCGGTGAAAACACTTATTGATAATAACAAAGAAGAAAAAGGAAAAAACATAACAATTTGAAATAAGCATCTCAAGTTAAAGTGTTAACCTATAAGCTGGAAATATAAGACAACAAATCTTTAAATAAGCAAAGTTCACAAAAGAAATAACTAAAAAACACTATTTATTAAACCTTTTTGTAACTAACAAAATGAAAAGAAAGAAAAAAAACGTGAAAAAAAAATTGAAAAAGAAGTGTTAATTGCGTTGGAATCAAGCTGCTATATATAGCCAATCATCACCGCCTCATAAATGCCCCCATTATTGCCTCGGTACGCGCATCCTAGTACTAACATCTCACAAATACTCAGATCCACCAATCTCGTGGTGCCACGTGTGCTTCCAGAAGGATAAATGTTGGCGCGGGTAACCGAGCCAACCTCTAAACCAATTCTGAGCCTTTTTTGAGCTTCGAGCCAACCTCTCATCCACGAAGCTAGCTCCGAACCTGCAATCAGATTTAAAAACAAAAAGAGCACACTGGCGAGGGTCGAACCCTGGACCTCCCGAGCAAAGGCTCAAGGGAGTCCTAGGTTAACCACTTGCCAATGCTTCCTCTTGTTTAAACATATACACAATATTTCTTTTAACCTTTAATTAGAGTGGGTTGGTTCCTTTAAGCTTAAGGTTCAAATAAGGTCACAAAGGGATCAAGTAAGAAAGGTCCAAATATAATGTTTCGTACCATTGGACTCTTAATTTCGTCCTCTTTTCAATGGAGAGCTCGGGTAATTTTTTTGAGTTCGCTTGAACCTTGATAAACGTAAAAACGTCGTCGAAAGTCACCTGAAAATTCCTATTTTTGCTTCGTTTTCAATCCTTTGTACTTGCAAGACATAATAGCTGTTTATCCAAACTCAAGATCTATTCCTTAGCTTGTAAAGGTTAAGTTACCTTGGATAAATCCAAAACAACTTTGGTAGAGACTTTGTGTGTATATTAAAGAGTATGCGGAATCTACTCTTCAATACTTAGAAGAATTATAAATGTAACAGTAAATATGATTGAACAAAGATGTAACAAAAAGCTTCAATATTAATAAGATCAATAATACGAGTACTCTGTCTAGTACTAGGGTTTACAACCTTGAAGCTATGTATGCAACTCTATATATTCACGCCTAACATCATAACCTAGGATCTCCTTTTATACACCAATGAGTCCTTTATAAGATAACTACAAATCTTCTAAATATTTATCTTATATGAATCTTTCTAATAATATAAGATATACACAAAATAAACTAATACAAATCATATCACATGTCTTTATCTCTTCAGCAGATCTTTATCTCTTCAGTAGTTGTAATCCTCCATCAGCAATGTTAAGTTTACACTGCAGTACTAACTCAACTCCAGCAGTACTAACTTCAACTCTGCCAGTACCACCTAAGCTTGGCAGTACTAAGTGTGATAAGTTTAATTCCCAACAATCCTCCCCTAAACTTATGATTTACCTTCAAATCAACAAGTTTCTCTGAATTAAACCATTTGTGCTGAGAGGATGCTTCCAAACACTTTATTGTCTTGGTCTGTTTTCCTGTATGAAGATTTTCCTTAAAAGCTCATTTGCCATCTCTAAATGTTGTTTTACTAACAACTTGTTAACCAACATCAAAGTCTGAACTTCTTTTGACAATGGATATTCTTTCTCTACCAACATGAAAATATTTATTCCTCTCTCTGTAGACACAAGATGAACCCCACATGTATCATATAATCTCCATTTCAATGGATCATGCATATATCTTTGAAGTTTCCATAGTGTATCATCAGTGTTAGGTTCAAACAACCTCTTTAATTCAACCCATAATGTTCTTTCTTTGTCATCAGCAGGTTCTGTTGAACTAAATCTTTCTTTAACCAAATTCCATAGCATCACCAAGTCATCTCTGTCAAATATTTTCAACTTATCCTTAAAGAATTGATATGCTTCTGTATGATTACCAACCCTGATGATCTTCCAATATTTTCTAGATTCTTCAGTGTAAACCTCCCACTCAACGATTGGATATTTGACCTGTAAGGCTTCAATATAAACTTCTTCCACTGGAACTACCATCATCATTTGTTGTAAATCCTCTTGTAACAATTCTTTTTCCTCTTCTTTTGGTTGTTCTTGAACTGATCCTGAAGCTTCATTAGTCTTTTGTCTCTTAGAACCTTCATGATCAAGTTCTGCTTTTGTAGCCCTTTTAGAACTTCCAATGTAAAACCTAAAAATCTCAACAAGTGTAAAATTACCAAAATACCCCTAATGCAAGAAAATTTCATAAAAGCTTAAATAAAATTCATTTAAATGTTAGAAATTATAAAAATACAACA
>BQNB010093408.1:0-26376 GCA_026074375.1 Tanacetum coccineum | reverse complement strand
GATACCAGAATCCACCTATTAACGGTTCCTCTTAGGTATTTAAAGATTTTTTTTACAGCATGTAAGTGCTTTTCGGTAGGCTTTGCCTGATACCGTGCACACATGCATACAACAAATGTAAGGTCTGGTCTACTGGCTGTTAGATACATAAGAGTGCCTACCATTCCACGATAGTGTGTAGGGTCAACGGCTTTCCCTTGTGTATATTCATCCAGTTTGGATTTATCTACCATGGGAGTATCCACGGGGTCACAAGATTCCATACCATATTTTTTCAAAGATTATATAGCATATATAGACTGGTTTATAAAGATGCCTCTAGGACTTTGTAAAATTTATAGTCCTAGAAAAAATGATATTTTTCCCATCATTGACATCTTAAACTTTGAACACATTATTTTAGAAAATTAGTCACATAGTTCAGGTGTAGTAGATGCAAAGATTATATCATCAACATAGATTTGTACCAGGAGAATATATTTGCCTTGTCTTCTGATCAACAATGTGGGATCCACGGTTTCTTTAGAGAATTCCTGAGATAGTAGAAACTTCGACAATAGATCGTACCATGCGTGAGGAGCTTGTTTCAACCCATAGAGAGCCTTCTTAAGCTTGTACACATGATTCAGATTGTCTTGATCCACAAACTCGTCCGGTTGGCTTACATAAACTTCTTCGCGCAGAATGCCGTCTTAACATCTATTTGGTAGATGATCAAATTCATGTGAGCTGCATATGCGAGGAAAATTCAAATAGCATTAAGTCTAGCCACTAGAGCAAAAGATTCCTTAAAATCAATTCCCTCTTCTTGACGGTAACCATAAGCAACCAAGCAAGCCTTGTTTTTCAAAATTCCTCCTAATTCATCAAGTTTCACCTTGTAGATCCATTTTAAAGTAATGACCATCACTTTATCTCGACGAGGAACGAGTTCCCAAACTTCAAGATGTTCAAATTCATTCAGCTCCTCTTGTATTTCTTCAATCCAACATGCTTGAGTTAATGCGTCTCTATAGTTCTTTGGTTCAACTGATGTAAGAAAGGCATCGTAGTAACAAAATAAGGCTTGTTCATGAAGTTGGAGTCATGTGGAAACAGGTATTCCGAGTTCACTGATGATGTTATCTAAAGGATGATCCTTGGTCCATTTGGTAATGTGTTCTGAGTTAGGAGCAACAGTGTGCACAATGGTGGGAATAACGTCCAAAGAAGAATATGCTTCAGAATTATTTTCTGGAATTGGAATGCCAAAGAATGGATCGTTATTCATGTGTACAACATCTAAGTCATGATTTTCTTCTTCAAAATCGTTAGAAATGACAGGAGATTGAGTTTCGGGTGTTGTTTGTGAGTTACTAGGTGATGGTGCATCTTGGTCAATAGTTGTTGAGGAAGGTGAATCAGTTGATACAGTGGGTTCTGGAGCTACTACTTTAGCAATTGGAGCAATAACTTCAGGGGCTGGGTGATCAACACTTGATGGAGGGTTGAGTAATTCATTAAGCAGTGGTTGAAACAAAATATCCCAATCAGTTCTTGAAGGTGGTACAAACGGTGTTAAAGGAGGAGGGTTATAACAACCCGTATTTTTCATCACTCTAATTATCCATCTATTAAATTAGATGCACTGTAATATCCATCTATTATATATACCACCTTTTTACAGGGAAATTTTTCGCTTTATTCCATTGTGTAATGTGGTTTACATAACTAAAGTAAATGAGCTCACGCAACCTCTACCAATGCCATCTATATCTATGTTTATATCATGTAAACATCCTAATATGTCAAGTCAATGTTCTAATATCATTTTTACCAAATACGTTATCCATTTAACGTACTTTTCAAAACGTTACTATTAAATGAACTTTATTCATTAACGTTTATATCAAAACCCTAATTATATGTAATGTATACATACAAAATGAATGTACAAGTTTCCAAAACATGTGTACAAGAGTACCATACATAAAATTCGAATATCATTTCCCTCCAAGTCAATGTACAAGTCATTTAAGCTCAATGTACAAATCCAAGAAGCACAAATTCAAACTTTGCCATTTTCCCTCCAAATTCATTCTAGTTTCTTACCACCTTTTAAACACAACATACAAACACTTAATGCACAACTTCTAAACCCTAAACTTAAACCCTAACTTGTCCTAAAACCCTAATCTAAAACCCTAAACCCTAAACGAAACCCTAAACTAGTTTTTAAAACCCTAATTTCATTTTAAACCTAAACCTTAATCCTAAACCCTAATCCTAACACTAACCTTAATCCTAAACCCTAATCTTAATCCTAAAACTTAATCCTAAACCTTAAGCTATCCTAAACCCTAACCCTAATTCGAATTCAAACCAAAAACCCTAACCCGAGACCAAAACCAACCCGACACCCTTTTTCTTTCATTTTTGACCCATTTACACCTAAGCTAGCACCCTAACACCTCAAGCACCTCTATGACTAACCTACTACCACCCCAAGAAACCTAGCAACCACCTCTATCACCTCATTGTAAGCTACTATCACCACTTGCACTCCAAACACCCCCCCCGTCACCATAGTAAATATCTTTGGCTAATACCAGGTATCACCGGTAAACTTTTAAAAATCACTAGCACATCAGCATTTTTATTTTTTTATTTAACTATTAAGCTTACATGGAATTTCCTACGTGGTTTGTTTGCCTAGTTGGAATTAATTGTCAATCACTATAAATATAACATCTCATTTCATTTACCACTAGCATTTTCCCCCCAATTTGAGATGAAACCCTAGATCTGAGAAATCTAATTAAACACTTGTTTATTAATTATTGCTTCAATGGGTAAAGTTAGAGGTAATTTTTATCTTGATTAATTATTACCATTTGTTTTTTACGGATTATGAAACCCTTATTTTATAAAACCCTAACCCTAACCCTAGTTTTTTTTCCATATAAGGTGTTCACGGTGAATCTTCATCACGATGGAGTATTTATTTGTAACCCTGTTAGGTATGTTTATGGTGAGCTTAAGCAGATAACAGATATTGATTGTTGGTAATGAGCTTAATGTTTTTTCATGATGTTGTGAGTCATTTAGTTCTAATGACTATTAAGCGTTTATACTATTGTTCAATTAAAAGTGAATTGAAAGATGGGATTAAGGAACTAAAAACAGATAAGGATGTTGAGGATATCTTAAGGGTATGCTATGAAAACAAATGGTTTGTGAACTTATATACAGAACACCATGATTATGATGTGTTAGGGTTTTTGACTATTGAGGGTAATGTGAATGATACCCTTTTTGAATCCAGTGATGGGTATGAATCAAGTGATGATGTTGAGGAAATAGATTATGTGTATTTTCAAAGGTGAAGAAAAAGTAGTAATTAAGAATATGAGCACCCAAGACCCCTTCTTAAATAAACTGTGTAGCAACCATGATTCATTTAATGGTTTCATTGATGAACCACAACCTGTTGATCAAGAACCAATAGATGACCCTGATGCTGCTAGCATAGACCCTCTATTTAAGGTTAAAAGAGGTGTTTCATACCCTAAGCATGTATAACACCCTGTATTTTCAAGTCACTGACGACGTCGATAAATCTATTATTTATCTTTTGTATTATACGCATTTGCTTTAAATCATAAACGTTAAGTTAAATCGTGTGCGCCAAAAATTAGCGTTCAATGTAAACGGGCATCAAACCATCAAACGTTTACATCAAGCAAGTATTAAATAAATATTTTGAGAATAATTATGGTCTTTGTTTATTTTATTTTTATTGGTTACGTAAAATTGCTACGTTTTGCGATAAAATACGTTTAGGCATTCCCGGAACCACCAAAACTTTTATACGCTTTAACAAATACCCACTTTTATACCCAATATATAAAAATTACAAAAATATATCATATATATCATACATAGGCCGGATTTGTTGCATTTTATACAAAGATTTATGAGAAAAGTCTTGCAATTTGGTCTTTGTACTTCATATCACCATTAAACCTATACATACTTTGTTTCTTTGACCAAGACCAAGACCCTTAAGACCCTCATCTTGTTCTTGACCACTATTGCAATCTTTTTTACCATCTATATCTTATATACATGTACTTCTAGTAAGATAACACATAGATATCATAAACACTTAAACAAAAATTAAACCATTCTCTCTTTTCCTCCCTTAATAACCCACGGCTCAAACCCCCCCCCCTATAAACTATCTATACAAAAATTTTCTATCACTTATTTACACATTCTCATATCATATCTAAGATGTCCTAAGTTGTTTTCAAGGGTTGGTTAAGGGTTTACAAGTGTTGAAGCAAGAAATCAAGATTAGGGTTTCATATTGAATTAGGGTTTTCATAGCTTGCTAGCTTGGGTTTAAAGGCTAAACAAGGGTTTAGCACACATTTTTCATCATCATACATCATCACTAAGGTTACCTAAAACCGTTATCTTTTCATTTTCATGATTATATGTGTATATGATGTTTATGTAGTAAAATCACCATTTATGGCTTTTTAACATGTAAAACGTATTTTTACTTGTGGTTATGAATTTGTGCACTTATACACATGTTATGTTGAGGATAACATCATGTTAAAATGGACACATAAGTATTTTACACTCTTGGTTAAGCATAAAAAGTGTATGTACAAAATTAGGGTTTTAAAGGTTTCTTAATATGTTACAAGTGAAAGTAATGCAAATGACATGTAAATCTTGTTTATGGACTTTTGGTTATGATATTATGAAACACTAATTAGGTTATAATGGAAGTATAACTTTTGTACACCTTTGGTTAATGCATAAAAGGGTTATGTATAAACTTGTTAAATAAAGGTTACTTAAGAAAGTATTAAATTTAAAAGAGTTGTTATGGACTTGTTGTCAAGGACTTTTGGAAAATTATGGACTAGTGGACTCTAATATATGTATGACATATAATATATATGGTATAGAAAACATGTGGTAATTTACAAAGTTGAAAGTATAAAAACAGCTTTATATAAAAGTATACATATTGATATTAAAAGGGCTACTTGGATTTCGAATTTAAATCAGTAGGTTTGACCTTTTATAAAAATAATACGTCTCGTGACGATTCCAAAAAGGTAAAAAACTTGAAAAATGGATTAATAACGAAAAAGATACGCTAATTACGAGTTATACGTTAATTAAACGGGTTTATAATAACTTTTATAAAAACATGTTATAAAACTTATACAAACAGAAGGTTTGACATTTTTAATAAATCACACATGATTTTAGGATTCCAAAATGAAAAGAATCGAAAATTTTTAATTAATAACGAAAGAGTTATGAATTACGAGAGTTTCTTCATTTAAATGTATAAAAATACTTTTAAAAAACAAATTTTATAAAAGTTACTGTTCACATCAGTGAATTACATTTTTAAAACATCATTAAATAGATGGTATTTTCAATAACAAAGACGTGCTTGAAAGAATCGCTAAAAACGGAGCTATAACGAATAAAATACGACGTTTACGAGTTTTACGTTAATTTAAGTTACAAAAATAAGTTTATAACTGGTATGAACAGTAAAAATCACTGTTCATTAGAGGACATGAAATACCAAAAATGTCATATTTTGATACATCGTCTTAATACGAAAGCGTGGACATAAGAAACGCAAGAAACGGACTTGAAACGCGAAAGTTACGCCAGTTTTACTACAACGGAAATTATAAACGTTTTAACTTATTAAACACAATTTTACCAAAACAATTAGATGGTGATTAGCTATATAGAATGATATATGGTAGTAGTTACCCAATGTGATTAGTACTTATACGACCTTAAATTAAATAGGTTGCATCTGACGATTTGCGTGACGCATTATTTGTGATATACTTGATATTCGCTCACTCAAGGTGAGTTCATAGCCCCACGTTTTACATGATTTGTTTTATAAGTTTTTGGGGTGAGAAACATGCATTGTTTTACAATTGGACACAAGTGGTTAAGTTTTACATTATGATTACGTGTTGCCTAAGTAGCGATAACCCTAGTTGAGCCCATTATCATGAACTGTCAGTTACTGGATTGTGAGCGCGAATGTTATGAATAGATCTATTGGGATTGACATCCCCGTTCGGGTGATTAGCTATCACTGGGCAAACGAACGTATACCATGTCGAACATAGGATGTTGCGGGTTAGAACATCATCACGGGCAATGTAGGCCATTTATATGGTATTCATTTATGTCGAGCTTCAGTGTCATGAGCTTAGGGCAACGTAATTACATTTATATGATGTCTGCATCTGTTGCATTATCATACACTTGGGAAATCTTGTGGTCCTACAATATATGATTTATCAAACCTATGAATTCACCAACATTATTGTTGACGTTTTAAAGCAATGTTTTTCAGGAGGTCAATAAGCACGAGGTGCAAGGGATACATTGGTGGTTTTGATTTGGATATCATGCATTAAAGATTTTGTCGCATTACATTTTGTATATCTGTTATGGGCTAGAAATCTTTGTATTTTGAACAAGTGAACAAGTGAAGCTTCGGGCTTATGTAACAAATACTTTGTTAAATCCAATGTATCGGTTTTAAACAAGTCTTTTTATCAAATACCAATGTTATCAATTTAAAAACGACTTTTTGTCGTTCTTATATATCTTGTGCTATTGATCTGAGAAGTAACACGCCCCGGATATCCTTATTCCGCTGCGACCCAATTTGGGGGTGTTACAACTCAAGTTCTATCTCACCTGATGAGTTAAACACATATTTGAAAACGTTTGGTTCAGCTAAAGGTTTCATTATGTATGTCATGTATTAGACTAATTGTAGCACATGCATGAATGCAAGATGAACCAACAACCATAGAAACTAGTGAAAGTCATTTAGGACTACTTTTGAAAGAACATTCTCAAAGGCCTTTTATGACTAACGACATGTTTTATATGTGTTTTGGATATTTAATAAAATAGATAAATGTTGAACTTATACACTAAAGCATAAATTGATTGAGAAAATTCTCATACCTCGTCCATAGCAGGATTTTCATCATAAATGATAATACTGTTGACTAGACATGCTTGATTGAATGCATTGTTGCACTATTCATTAAAGAATAAGAATACTTTACAGTTTGGGAAGCTGTTAAAAAGACTGTCTCATATAGGTGGTTTTGCTTTCCTCAAATAACCTATGTAATATGTTATGGCAATGCTATTATTATTGTATCAGCACTTGAACGCACATATACAAAATGACAATCATCGTATTATTCAAAACCTTCACTGCTTGTGAGTTTTGAAACAAGTGTTCTTAAAGGTCACTCTGATGACAGCTAAGTTGGAACTTTTTACAAAGTTAATGTCTTTCACCAAACATGTTTATCATGCTAGGAACATTAAACTTTGACCTGCTAGTAGTCTTATGTATATCTGTTTTTAGTATTTGGATAATGGAACATTAAGCAGTTGTATTAAACAATGAATTGATATAGCTGGTATGATCATCTTAATTTATACAACTGTGTTCTATATTAGCATGTTTAATTTCATGAATAAATTATTTATTCTAAATTGTCCATTATTAGTTAATGATACGAGAGCATCATTGAATTAAGGCAAATGTAAGTGTTTTGGTCATATTCATATAGTACGAATATTAAAGGATGATACCGCCAAACTCATATGTTGTTCATAGGATGAACATTGGACTGACCCAACCTACGAGTATTCACTACATGGATTGGCGTCAATAGTGAATCTCGCAAGTGGTTATATCTCTCATCCTCAGACTTGAGATGCAAGTAGGTTTTGTGTGTGTGGAATGTCAATCTTAGATATGGTTCAACGCTGACCTATTGAAGGCTGCTATAAAGGCCATTTTCAAAAGGGATGTGAAACACATAACGGACACGTGCAGTCAAAATAAGATTTGTTACTCCATATGTTATGGAGAAAGATACTACTAGGCCCCTCGATGAGTTAAACAAATGTATATGTGGCCACACCCAAATGTAATTAAGATGACGCTTGATTAAATTTGGTAATCTAGTTCAATGTCTATATCGAGAAACAAAATTGTTAAACACGTGAATGACTTATGATCCATGTCAAATGTTTAACATAGTATCTGCGACAAAAGGATGATTGATATCTAAACCATTTAAAATAAGATATTTAAGAAACTATCCTCATATGTTTCTAGGGGCATTGGCTTGTTGCTAGACGCTAACATTTGCTTGTATAATTACTTGATTATTATGACGTACGCAAGTGGGAGCTATTAGAGTATGCTCGTGTCATAATAAATAATTATACAGCTATACACATGTGAGCCTATGGGGTCATACACTATCACACCCCCAGACGGGGCCTGGACGGAATACGTGTCCGGAGGCGTGACTTTATTGAGCATCTCAAGTACAAAGCATAAAGAACGACCTCTAAGGGTACGTTTTAAAAATAAACACCATTGCAAAGTTTTAAAATAATAATAATAAGTTTTACATCGATTAAATTTAAAAGATTCAAAGTTAAAATGCGGAAGCTTAAATATGTTCAACAACGGTATTTAAAGACATAGATACATTTCTAGTAAACCGGTACAGGCAAATAGACTTCACATAAGTCAATCAACAGCATCCATGCTAAGCACCTGAGAAAAACATGCTTAAAACGGTCAACATAAAGTTGAGTGAATTCATAGGTTTAGTTCAAACGATATTACAGTGGACCACAAGATATCAAAACGTATGCGACAGTTATAACAGATACAACTTCACATAAAAAGGTATTTACGTTGCGCTAAGCTCATGACACCGAAGCTAATTACGTTTATAGCATAGTATATTGCTAGGTTGAAACAAGCCCCCGAGGAAACTTACCAAGACTACCTTCTTAAGTTTCGACATGGTATATATCCGTTTATCGGAAGCCCCGTGGGTAGTGAGCGCTACTCACCCGGATAAGGATAATTAGTCCCAATAGATCTATTTATAACACTCGCGCTCTCTTGACCGGTCCTCCAGTCAAGAGATTGACAGTTCATGATAAGTGGGGCAGTAGTGGTCTAAACGCTACTTAGGCAACACGTAAACAGGGAAAATCTCACGCAAAGTACTTGTGTCCAGTTTTAAAAGCAAGCAATGTTTCTCACCCCGAGTTACAAAACATTTACTCAAAACGAGTAAAAGAGTAGGGCTATGAACTCACCTTATATGGGTAGTGGAACAAGTGAAAATAAATCACACGGTTCTAGCGACAACCTATCATATAGTCGTCGTTTAAGAATGATGTACAACGAATAATGCTTAATGTAAGAACTGATCATCCGCCGTCACAGCGTAGACACGCGTACCCTTTAAAACGTACTTTCGAAAGTTATAAGTTTTGACAAGTCTCAACACTTCAAAACATCATAGAAAATATTTCATCTTTTAGTGTATTTCGTCTTTTAGTGTATTTCGTCTTTTAGTACATTTCGTCTTTTAGTATATGTTGTCTTTTAGTGTATTTCGTCTTTTAGTGTATTTTGTCTTTTAGTACATTTCGTCTTTTAGTATATTTTGTCTTTTAGTGTATTTCGTCTTTTGGTGTATTTTGTCTTTTAGTGTATTTCATCTTTTAGTGCATTTCGTCTTTTAGTGTATTTCATCTTTTAGTGTACTTCGTCTTTTAGTGTCCCGACACATCAACGTTGACTCACTAGCTAAAAATGTTGACCTAAACTCGACACTTACGTTTTTCTACATTTTATCATAAGTTTGATAATAAAAATATATTTTCGACGCTTTTATAAAGTTTACGAAATTTCGGCATGACCTTTCTAAAAATATCGACTTTCCATTTTTATCAACCTCGACACGTGAAAACACCCGTTTTACAAAAGTACATCTTTTATTGACTTGAAAGTATATCCGATCTATTTTCGACAACACCTCAATACGTAACAAATCCGTTCTTAAAACCTAAAACCTTTTCGACATACATTTATGCTTTCAACAAATCTAACATCGTAACTTAATCTCTTCGCCACAATATTTAAACTTAATATAATAATCTTAAAAATAAAACGATATAGCCGTAGTGATAACATATATATAATGATATATATATAATATAATTATATATATATAATAATATATATTTAAATATATATATCATAATAGTCACAACGAAACTTTTAAGCATCAAAAGTACAACTACTTATATTATTTCTTCCATTTAATAAAACAAAAATATTAAACTTTGAGACTTGTAGTTTTATAGAAAACTAGATAATGATTTTCACAACGATCCGCTTTGTACACCTTGTTCGGAATGATCATACGAATGCAAAAGTACAACTTATTTATGAAAAAGTAAAGATGACTTACAAAGAAACACGACGAAAGGTGAATAGAAACTAAGAACAACCCAAACGTTGTTTTATAAAATACCCGGATGAACTAACAATCAACACGAACAATATATCTTCGAGTGGATGACCTGAAGAAAAAAAAGAGGAAAGAAAATGGAAAAAAGAAGAATAAATAAGGGGAAAAAAAGTAAGTAAGAAAGAAAAAAGATTAAAAACAAATGGGTTTGTGTGTGTTTGGTGTTTCGGCAAAGAGAGGAAAAGAAAGAAAGAGTAGTGTGTGTTATGAATGAACAAATGAATATAAGATGGATTATATAACCCAATGTTTACTTCACACACTAATAGTGTGTGTGTGTGTACCGAAAATGAGACAAGAGAGCCAAAGGGGACCAAAATGATCCTCAAATCACAAGAGAGTTAGTACTAGTCCTTTCCTCTAACCATGCTAGCTTGTCTAGTGCTTTGATTTCAAATTTTTGAATCCTATGTATACATATGTATGTGTAACCGGTTATGATGAGCCCAAGGGGGGGGACCAATTGGTTTCCAACTTTATAGGATCACTAGTGCACAAAATGAATTAATTTCCAAGGCCTTTTGCTTGCATAACTAAGTATAGGTTTAAACGCGTATCACGCAAATAACGAAACGAGTAACGGCATCACGAAAAATTATGAAATTTTAAACATTGCCTTAAAACATAAAAACGTGGCTATTGCCAAAATACTACAACGTTTGGTGTCCCGGTTCGCTCCCAGCGATGATTCTCAGATAATAGCGAAATAACTTCCCGGTTAAACGGAAAAGCTTAACGAAACTTTTAAAAATTCAAATTACTACACGGAAACGATTAACTTATTGAACGGAAATTCTTGGGTTGTCCCATTTTTTCCCTGTTAAAGAAGCTTTGTCCTCAAAGCTTAGGACGCAACCTCTGCGGCGGGTGCAGAGTTAGTGAAAAGGTGCGGGTATTTCTTTTGCATTTGCTCTTCATGCTCCCAGGTGAACTCAGGACCTCTCTTAGAGTTCCAGCGTACTTTGACAATCGGAATACGACTCTGCTTCAGACGCTTGACCTCACGGTCCATAATCTTGACAGGTTCTTCGATGAAATTCAATTTGTCGTCAACTTGGATCTCATCCAATGGTATAGCAAGCGATTCATCAGCAGCATTTATCTCTCTCTCTATTTGGAACGTGAAACGTACTATGAACTCTACTCAACTTCTCTAGAAGTTCTAGATGATAGGCAACGGTTCCTACTTTGGCAATGATCTTAAAAGGTCCAATATAACGAGGGTTCAGCTTTCCCCGTTTGCCGAAACGTATTACTCCTTTCCAAGGAGATACTTTCAATATGACCTTATCTCCTACTTGAAACTTAAGAGGTTTTCGTCTTACATCGACATAGATCTTTTGACGATCACGGGCGGCTTGGATATGGCTCTTGATTTGAACTATTCTCTCGGTTGTCTCGTGGATGATCTCTGGGCCAGTGAGCTGACTATCTCTAACTTCAGCCCAGCAGATAGGTGATCGACACTTGCGCCTATACAACACCTCAAACGGAGCAGCCTTAATGCTGGTATGGTAGTTGTTGTTATATGAAAATTCTACCAACGGTAAGTGTTTATCCCAACCTTTTCCAAAGTCGAGTACACAGGCACGTAACATATCCTCTAACGTTTGAATGGTTCTCTCACTCTTGACCATCCGTTCTCTGAGATGTAGGTTGTACTCATATCCAATCGAGTACTTAATACTGTTATGAGAGACTTCCAAAATAGTGAAGTAAATTTTCCATCCGATCAGAGATGATCGAAACCGGTACTACCATGCCTTTGAGACTACTCCTTCAAGTATTGTTTTCGTCAATTTTTCTAACGTGGCCTCATCTTCTCTCATAGGCAAGAAATGAGCCAGAGTTTAGTGAGACAAACAACGATTACCAAATCGTGTCTTGCCCAGCCGCTGTCCTCGCAGTTTAGTCACAAAAGTCCATTGTTTATGGTTTCTCCTATTTCCCATTATGGGATCTCTGGTTGAGCCAACAAACCAGATGGTTTCTGATATTCTATCTTAAACTTTGCACATGTTAAACACTTGCTAACATAAGTGGCAATTTCTGCTTTCATGTTAGGCCACCAATATAACTTTTTCAAGTCCTGATACATCTTATCCTATCCAGGGTAGATGGAATACTTTGACTTATGCGACTCATTGCATAATCACCAAGACACGGAACTCCAACTTCGATTGTTTAAGCACTAACGTTCCATCAGCGCAGAGTTCTAACTTGGTTATCATTGCACGCAAATCTTTCATTATGACGTTCTCTTCCTTCTGGCTTCCGTTTAGCCTTAAAATCTGGCTTATGAAGGTTTTACCTATAAGTCATAACAAGGCCTCGAACGTTGTAGCGTCTTGGCTTCTTTCCATTCACTCAGGGCAATCAGCCACCACGTTCAGCCTTTCCTGGGTATATCGATCTCACATACGTAGTCCTCAACAATTCTAACAAACCGTATTTGCCTTTCCTATTCAGCTCCTTCTGGTCGATGAAATGTGTTGCAACTCTATATCAAGAGAGACACAATAACGCACTGTGGTACCTTACAGATAATTCACTACATTTTTAGGGCAAACTACTACTGCACTCAAGGCTCTTAGGTCATGTGTGGTATAAGATCTCTCGTGAACCTTGAGTTGGCGGGATGCGTAGCTAATGACCTTCTCTTCTGCATCAAAAAACCGCGGCCCAACCTTTAAATCAAGCATCGCAATATACTACGAAGTTCTCACTTCCCTCTGGTAAAGCCAAAATCGGTGCACTACACAACCTTTGCTTCAACAACTGGAATGCAGCTTTTGCCTTTTCTCCCCATTCAAACTTCACGCTCTTATGAGTCAGTTTCGTCATAGGTCTAGCGATTTTTGAAAATCCTTCGATAAATCGTCGGTAGTAACTGGCCAAACCTATAAATTGACGAATCTCGGTGGGTGTCTTGGGTGACGCCCAATCTTTGATTGCCTCAATCTTCACGGGATCAACGTGAATGCCTTCACTATCAAATCAACGTAACCAAGAAATTGCAGCCTTCGACAGCCAGAAACTCACACTTTGAGAACTAGTCGTACAACTCTTTCCTTCATCCATAAATTCAAGATCAACTTAAATGTCCTTCAGTCTCCATCTGCTTTGAGTAGATCAAAATAGTCATTGATGAATCCAATCACGAATCTATCCAAATATGGTTTTGCACACCCTATTCTCAAGTCTATTGAAGACAACAGCCGTGACGTTTAGTCAAACCAAACTGCATTACATGAACTCGTTAGTACCATAGGCGGTCCAAATGCAGTCTTTGGAATGTCTTCCTCACGAACTCTGAATTTATGATAACCAGATCTCAGGTCGATCTTAGAGTAGACTCTTGACCCTTACAACTTATCAAACAAGTCATCGGTTATCGGAAGTGGATATCGGTTCTTCACAGTAAGCTTGTTCAGCTCACGGTAGTCAATACACATCCGAAAAGAATCCATCTTTCTTCTTGACTAACAAACTGGTGCTCCCTAGGGTTAGGAACTCGCCATAATAAATCCCTGTCCAAAGTCTTGGCAAACTGAGTAGACAACTCTTGCATTTTGGCTGGTGCTAATCGATACAGGGCTCGTGCTACAGGTGCAGCACCAGGGACTAAGTCGATTTGAAATTCAACTTGTCCGAGCAGGCGGTAATCCAGGAAAATCTTCTGGAAAGACTTCCGGAAATTCCCAGTACGATCGGTATGAATCACGAATCTATCCAGATATGGTTTGCACACCCTATTCACCAAGTCCATGAAAACTGCTGGTGCGTTAGTCAAACCAAACGGGATTACTTGGAACTCGTAGTGACCATAGCGAGTCCTAAATGTTGTCTTTAAAATGTATTCCTCACAAACTCTGAGTTGATGATAACCAGATCTCAATTCGATCTTAGAGTAGACTCTTGACCCTTGCAATTGATCAAACAAATCGTCGATCCTCGGAAGTGGGTATCGATTCTTCACAGTAAGCTTGTTCAGTTCACGATAGTCGATACACATCCGAAAAGAACCATCTTTCTTCTTAACAAACAAAACTGGTGCTCCCCAAGGTGAGGAACTCGGCCTTATAAATCCTCTGTCAGAAAGTTCTTGCAACTGAGTAGAAAACTCTTGCATTTTGGCTGGTGCTAATCGATACGGTGCTCGTGCCATAGGTGCAGCACCAGGGACCAAGTCAATTTGAAATTCAACTTGTCGAGCAGGCGGTAATCCAGACAAATCTTCTAGAAAGACTTTTAGAAATTCCCGTATGATTGGCACATCCTCAAGTCGCCTCTCCTCTGACTTATCCTCAGCTTTCTTGGATGTAACTTGTGCCAGATAAACTTGACATCCTTTCTCAATATACTTTTGGGTCTTCATGCACGATATGATATTCAACTTACTTCCACTGTCGCAACTATCACCTCAAATTATCAACACCTCATTTCCATAAGGAATACGAACAACCTGAGTGTTTGGAGCAATAACAGCCCTACAATCCCTAGTCTGATGTCCAACCTTCTTACAGTTTCCACACCTCATAGTACACAACCCTTCATGGTGCAACCTGCACTTATTGCAGTAGGGTAGTGGCCCAACATATCCCCTTCTTTCATTGTTCCCAGCAGTATAAGCTCTGGCCACATTCTGCCCACTAGTATTTTGCCTCTTGAACGGCGATTGCTGTCCATGATTATCCCTTAGATTACTTTCCATCCTCCTCTTATTCTCGGCACTCCTTGCAGCATAACCCTGGACCTTCTTGTCCATCAATTGGTTAGCAATGCGTATAGCATCCTGGAGTCTGGCTGGATTCGCAGCAATCACATTCCCTTGAATGTTGTCCGGTAAACCTCCAATAAACCTTTCCACTCTGTCTTCTTCATCAGGGACCATTCTAGTACACAACAAAATCAACTCCTGAAACCTTTGAGTGTAAGCAGTCAAGTCGTTTCCTTTCACGGTCAGATTCCACAATTCAGTCTCCATCTTCTGGATTTCATTCCTTGGACAGTACACTTCTGTCATCAACTTCATTAGTTCAACCCAATTCATAGCATATGCCACCTCAACACCAATGGTCCTCTTATGAGAGTTCCACCAGGTCAAAGCACTGTCCTGAAGTGTGCATGTAGCATATTTCACTTGATACTTCGATGGACAATTACTGATATTGAACACAGTCTCCATTTTCTCAAACCAGCGGGTCAATCCGACAACGCCTTCAGTTCCTGAGAAATTATGTGGCTTGCACTTCAAGAAGTCTTGGAAAGTGCACTCTCTAGCCACCGGCATGAAACCTCCATAGTTCATACCATGATTCCTATTTCTATTTCCATTTCCGTTTTCTCCATTCCCTCTATTTCCATTTCCTCCATCTCTTCCATTTCCATTTCCTTCGTTCTCGCCTTCTTGTTCATCCACATTCTCATTAAGGGGTTCAAAGGTCCTTGCGGCTTCACGAGCCTCCATTTCTTCAGCTACTCGGCGGTTAACCAATTCTTCAAACTCCTCACGAGTCATAGACGCTCCAGATCGTGTGTTAGGCATCTTCCTACAACACAACAATATAACGCTTGGTAAGATTTCTAGGTAATGCGAGATTACTAACGGTATTAAATAAAATTTACGGTTAATCACATAGAAAATACACGATCAAAATACATATTCACGGAAATCCCATAATGCATGACGCAAGAGCATAAGTAAATCAAATCATGACATCATATCATAGATAAATATCAATTTCATATCATCGAACATAAGTGATTACATCACAACGTTTCAAAATACAGAAAATACGAGTTCTAACACTACGGTCATCACTAAATGCTACTACTGAGAAATTATGTGGCTTGCACTTCAAGAAGTCTTGGAAAGTGCATTCTCTAGCTACTGGCATGAAACCTCCATGGTTCATACCATGATTTCCATTTCTGTTTCCATTTCCTCCATTTCCATTTCCTCCATTTCCTCCATTTCCATTTCCTCCATTTCCTCCATTTCCATTTCCTCCGTTTCCTCCGTTTCCATTTCCTCCGTTCTCGCCTTCTAGTTCATCCCCATTCTCATTCAGGGGTTCAAGGGTCCTGGCGCTTCAAGATTAGCGCCACTCTCAGCTACTCGGCGAGCAACCAATTCTTCAAACTCCTCGCGAGTCATGGACGCTCCAGATTGGGTGCTAGGCATCTTCCTACAACACAACAATATAACGCTTGGTAAGATTTCTAGGTAATGCGAGATTACTAACGGTATTAAATAAAATTTATGGTTAATCACATAATGCATGACACAAGAGCATTAGTAAATCAAATCATGACATCATATCATAGATAAACATTAATTTCATATCATCGAACATAAGTGATTACATCACAGCGTTTCAAAATACAGAAAATACGAGTTCTACATACGGTCATCACTAAACGTATTACTAATTGCTGCCATACTAACGAACATCATTAGAACGGTAGCATGTGCTTCCTAGCACACGCCTCAAGTCTGCCAACTCTCACTCGGTCATAAAATCGAAAGTTTTGTCGATCTGCCTCAACTCTGTCTGCTATACGTTGACATGCCGCGCTTGGTCAGTCGGTCAATATCTGACTCTCAAACTCATGTGCCTCTAAGCCTCCTGTTATCCCTCTCCAACTCAGCAATCCTCTCAGTCAAAGCCACATAACTGTCCGATCAACCCCAACAAATCTGTGTCCCTGTCTCTACTTGAACTCCCTAATAGATCTGTATGTGATGGTCTGGGATAGTCTGTTTGTGATGGTCGGGATAGCCTGTGTTCGTGATATGGAACTCTGAACCAAATCTCCCAATGTCTCATATGTAACCTCTACTGCTCCCTCCTGAGCAGGCTCAGGAATATCCTCTGGCATCACAGGATGCATAACCCTCTCAACTCTGACCTCAACCGGGCCTCTTACACCTGTCTCTGTCTCATCTCGATCAATAGCCTCAACTACAACTCTAGAATCAATCCCTCTATCCCTAAGAGCATCTGCGTAAGCACAACACTCGTCAATCTCTGCCTGAATCTCTGGGTCAATATCCTGCTCTAAATGGGCTATCACTTAACCTGACATAGCTCATCCCTAAAACTAGTCTCTCTATGATCTAAACCTCTACCTCTGCCCAAATAACTAGAATCCCTAACATCTCTTAGGCGATGGTATCAATATCAGCACGGACAGGAGATATAAGCTCGATATAGGTGATAAGCATGGTACAGATGTCATGGGGGACCTACGTCTCTTGCGAGATATGCCCCGCAGAAGTCCCGGTTAGATCGGGTGAAGACTGATCTGACAATGAGTGTCTCGAAGAAAGAAGAATCAGATGAAGCTACGAATGAAAATATGATGCCTCTGATGATGAATCTGAAGAAGAATGATCAGTAGGATGTCTCTCAGCAAGACGATGAGTGGGTAACGGTCTAACCCTCTTCCTCGCGGTCATCATGTGTACCGGCCCATTAAGATGGTAGCGGTACGGTCGACCATGGGGAATAGGCTGTCCAGGTGCTAGAAGCATAACTCGACGACGAGGTATGATAGTGTGGATCTCTGGGTAGAAAGTGTGGGTAATCTCAGTGAAAGGTGTATCATGGGTAGGTGATGATGGTGTATCTGGTGCATCACTGTCTGTGGGGTCATCATCTGATGATAAAAATGGTGAGATATCTGGTAATGGTGGTATGTGGTCTGATGATGGATCCTCTGATGGATCAGACTCTGAATCAGATGCAGGTGAGTAATCAGGTGAAGCTGGTGTATAGTCTGGAGATGGTGGTATAGTAGGTGCTATGATAGGTGTCTCTGTGGGTATCACTGGTGTGTCAGTCTGAGTAGCAGGTGGAGTAATCACTGGTGTGGTGTCAGGAATAGTAGTAGGGATAGTACCAAACAATATCACTCGTCCAGCGGGTGTCCCCACGCTATCCTCAGATGAATCCGAAGAAATCGAGATAACTGAAATAGCCATAACCTGCACAAGCAAAGTTCATATAAATCATTGATAATTGCTTAATTGTACATATAAAATACCCGGGATTTTGCCAAATAAAAGCCCAAAAAATGCCAAAAGAATAGAAAAATGTGTGCTTTTGTGTCCATTGTGCAGGAAAGGATAATAAAGACAAAAAGAAGCAAAAACAGTCAAAAACCGACAAGGAAACGGAAAAGACAAGACAAGAGTAAGGAATGAAGACAATCAAAAGCCGGATCAGCCCGATACAGCAAGTCAAAGGCCAAAATAATAAAGCCAAGGACTAAAAGTGACAAGTGTGCAAAGTTTCAAAGGCCCATTTGAAGTTTTGAGTCAAAGGGACTAAAGTTGCAAAATAAAGAAAGTAATTATAAAAGGAGAAAGTGGAAATAACAAACGCAAGGGCCGAATATGACAAAGTTGAAACTTCTTTTATACTAGAAAAGGGATGGGTGGAAGACAAGGACCATTTATGTCATTACTCCAAACATTCAAACAGAAAAACGCGTTTTGAAACTACCCCCTAACAAACCTCAACCGAATTTCCCGCCTTTTTTACCCACAATCCCAATTCACAAATTCCCCACCCCCGCTCCTCTTTATCACTTCAAACTTGTTCTAAAACCTCCTCCACATCACCTAGCCTACGTGTCAACTTTTAATTGGATCGAACACCTCACATCTCTCATCAAACGGCCACAAATAATTCGAAATTGATCAAGGGCCAAGATATAGTGGAAGTTTCGAGAATTCTTCACTCCTCTTCTTCAATCCTCTATAAATAGGACTGATAGGTTTCATTTTTTCAGTTGTTGTGTGTGTTTTAATTTTTAGCTTGTAATTTTCTCATTTTAAGCATTTCTTTCAAGTATTTTTGTAATTCAGCTTTAATCTCTTGTACTCTCTTACTTTAAGCTTGTACTTCTTCATTTGAGTAATAACAATTCAGTTTACAAGTTTCTTTGAGCTTTGTTTTCAATTCCAAGTCGATTTCACTCATTAAGCTTTCAATAAGCTCATTTGAGCTTATTACTGTTCATAAGCTCAATTTCAGTCAAACTTTGTTCTTAAGCAATTCATTTACTCACTTTAATCAATTTGAATCAAAAGCATGATAACTTGAGTTGTTTTGAGTTCAATTTGGAAGTACAAGGAGTAATAAGCTGTCAAGAGCTTATTGAGTTTGATGCTTAAGGTTTAGAGGCAAGGTGCCACTTAGGTTCAAGCTTTTTAAGTCACTCACTCTACAAGAGTGACTTTGGTTCTGAGACTACAAAACTCTCAGGTTACATTTCTCATATTTCAATTTAGCTTAATTTTAGCTTAAAATCAGTTGCTTATTTCTATTCAATTTTGTTAAATTCTTTTCAAAACATTGTTTGTTAGGTTTAATCTCTAGCTGTTTTCAGTTTTCATTCGGATTAATTTTGTTGTGTTATGCTTAGTTTTCTCTTTTAAAACTGAAATATTAGTGTATTAAGCTAGTAGAGAAACTAGCTTAATCTCATTAATAAGCTGTTACTTTTAGTGTTAAAATAGTTTAAGTAGGTCAATATAAGTAGAAGTAGATAAAAAGTTTAAGCTGTTTTAGCTTTTAGATAGATTTTGAGTGCACTTAGTTTTGACAGCTTTCCATAAAGGAGTGTTTGGATCTAGGTATTTTTGACTTTTAAAGTCAATGTATACTTGTCAAATCCTTTTACACAGCTGAGGTAAGCCATAATATCAAGAGATAAACAAGTTTTAAGGCTTAGTTTTAAGAAATTTAAATTTTAGAGTGTAAACACCTTGCATTTACACCAGGGCATTTTTCAGTTAGAGTAACTATAAAATTTAGGAGTTAATAAGCATTTAGAGATTATACATAGATAATTCAGTTTTAGACATGATAAGTAAGTAAGATTTTAGAGTTTTCATTTTAAAGTTTAGCCTACATTGAATCCTAAGCCAAGTACATCAGCAATCACTTACATAGCAGCAGTTTGATTTTAGCATTATCATTTTGAAATTTGAATTTCTATTTTGAATTGTAAAAACTTTTATTAGGTTGCTTCAAAGGTAAGTAGGGTTAGTTTTATGGTTAGAATTTTCTGCTATTAGAGATTTAGAAATAAGCTAGTTCTTAGCTTAATAGAAAAGCTTATTTCAGTTATAAGCTAAGCTTGCACTTTTTCATTTCATTTTTCTTGTTAAATTTGCTAAAGCCTAGCTAATGTTTGTTTAGATAACTCTAGTATACATCTTAAGCTACATATAGTTTCTTTTAGTTTCAAATTTCATCCATTAATAAGCTAGTTATAAGCAAAACTTGAAAAAGCTCCTAAACATCAAGTTTCTGTAATCAGTTCTTAATTCTCTCATTTTTTTAGTTATAATAGTGATTTAAAAGTAAGCAAAGTGTTCCTTTCATTAAAGTTGTTTAGAATAAGTCCATCTATAACTTTGTAGTTTTCAGTTTAAGCTCATTTTCACTTTTTCAATAAGCTAGAATCGTAGGGTTAGTTTTGTTAATTCTTGATAGTTGAAGGGTACCCGTTTGCACTATAGTGTAAATTTACAAAAGTTAGCCCGCCTACCCTTTTCTTTCCTTTCTTACACTATCTACCCTGTTCTTTCTAGAATAATAAATAGATTTAATATTTTTAGTAATTAGTTTTATTAAATTAGGGTTTATATTTTAATTGATCAAATTAGGTTGCAATTAGGACATAAAAATTAGGGCTTTTGTTTTCATTAAATTTCTGCACTAGTTTAGTTTCTAAAAACCATTTTTCTATATTTTTCCAGTTTAATTTGTATTTTCTAGGAATAAAAATAGAATTTAGTTAATTCCTATTTCTTAGAAAAATCATAAAAAATAGAAAAATAGTTGAAAAATTAAAATTCTTTTTGCAAAAATTTTCTTTTTAAATCTAGTATTTTTGAAAAATAAAAATAAAATTTTAGTGATAATTTTTAGAAAAAGTTTATTTTTGATTAATTCATTAATCTTTAGAAATTCATAAAAAATTCAAAAATAGATAAAAAAATTCCAATTCTTTCTCTTAAAATTTTCTTTTTAAATTTGTGATTTTTAGGTATAAAATTTGTCAAAAGTCGTGCTTTAGATTTTAAATTTCAGTTTTAGCTCGCGTTTCCACTTTTCGTGCATTTAAATTTCGTGCTATTTCATTGTTTTTAGTTCATGTTATTATTTGTAGTGTAATCAAAGTTCAAAAATCCTTTATCATTCTAAACTCGAATCCGAATTTCTCCAAATCTCAATTCACGATTTCGTTGGGACACGACCCGAGGAAAGATACTTCCCGGATAAAAATATACATATTGTGTTTTCTTTAGTGAAATTTCTACCTTATATTTCTCTTGTTTGAGAAGTATTTTGGAAAGAATTTTACGGGATTAATACTATACGTATATAAATTTGTTTGCTTTTGCTATACACCAATCATCTTTATACCAACCATGCATGATGCAACAATATGAATGGGTGAATGGGTAACTGAATGAATGCAAAGTGAATGAATGAATGAATGAATGAGTCATCGAGTACGTCATGATAGAATGAAATAAGAAATACTTAGAAATATTAGATATACTTAGTATTTAATACGTATATATTATTTACGTAGCACTTAGTTATGTATACGTACTATGTAAGATCACGTAAGGCACATAATCACGTAGGATCACATACTGGTTATAGTCCAGCCTAGTTTATACTACCTGGTTCTCTATAACCTTGGCTCTTGATACCAAACTGTCACACCCCCAGACGGGGCCTGGACGGAACACGTGTCCGGAGGCGTGACTTGATTGATCATCTCAAGTACAAAGCATAAAGAACGACCTCTAAGGGTACGTTTTGAAAATAAACACCGTTGCATAAATTTAAGATAATAATAATAAGTTTTACATCGATTAAATTCAAAAGATTCAAGTTAAAATGCGGAAGCTTAAATAGTTCAACAACGGTATTTAAAGGCATAGATAAATCTCTTGGTAAACCGGTACAGGCATATAGACTCCATATAAGTCAATCAACAGCATCCATGCTAAGCACCTGAGAAAAACATGCTTAAAACGGTCAACATAAAGTTGAGTGAATTCATAGGTTTAGTTCAAACGTTATTATAGTGGACCACAAGTTATCAACACGTATGCGACAGTTATAACAAATACAACTTCACATAAAAAGGTATTTACGTTGCGCTAAGCTCATGACACCGAAGCTAATTACGTTTATTGACTGTATTATTGCTAGGTGAAACAAGCCCCCGAGGTATCTGACCAAGACTATCCTTCTTAAGTTTCGAATTGGTTATATCCGGTTTATCGGGCACCCACAGTGGGTGAAAGTGAGCGCTTACTCACCCGATTGGGATAATTAATCCCAATAGATCTATTAATAACATTCGCGCTCCCTCGACCGGTCCTCCAGTCGAGAAATTGACGGTTCATGATAAGATGGTTGGGCAAGTAGTGGTTCTAAACGCTACTTAGGCAACACGTAAACAAGGAAATTCTTACGCAAAGTACTTGTGTCCTGTTTTTAAAAGCAAGCAATGTTTCTCACCCTAAAGTATTAAAACATTTATTCAAAACGAGTAAAAGAGTGGGGCTTGATGACTCACCTTGTTTGATAAGGTTAAGGTATCGTCAAAAGTATGGTCACTTGGAAATGACAGCGGTAAGGGTATGACCTAAAAGAATATGGGTTTCGATTTAGACTCGGAAGGTTATTGTACTACATTGATGCATGCACGTTCATTGTCATTTTTAGCAAACGTTAGTTATACATTTAAAAACGTTAGTGATCGAGTTTTACGAAACGTACATATATAATATTATATTACTTATATAAATATTATATTTGTTATGGTTAATACATAAGTAAACTTGTTATTTATAATTTAATATTTCCAAATAGTTAAGTAATTTAATCGAAATATTTTATCAGTTATGTTTTTCCAAATAGTTTCTAAGTATAAAGATTTTTACAAAATTTCGGCATGACCCGTTCGTGTTTACACGTTTTCCAAAGTCGTAGACTTTAATTAAATACCACTTTCAAACCACTTTCCATATTTACAATTTACTCGTCATCAAATCCATTATTAATTGTAACGTTCGACGTCTAAAAATAATTAAACGTAAAACATCTAAATCGTACATTATTAAATAAGTCACTCACGAACTTATCCAATAAACTACACCGTAGCTTTTATGCTTTGGTGTTTTGCATATATGTTGGGCTTTGGCCCGTTAAATCCGAATGTGTAGTTTTACTTATCCATTTAATCCGATAAGCAAAATATTAAGTAATAAATACGTGACCTCAAGATAAACTATCAATAAGCTCACAATAAGTCAAGTATAATAAGCCAAAAATAGATATGAGCTCCAAAGAATAATCTCATGGTGTCTGGTGGTTGTATGTTGGTCGTGGCTTTAAGGCTTAATAAAACTATATTCGAGCTTATTTTATTGAGCAGATAATAAGTTTTATCATTAGTCCTTTCACAAAAGCTAAGAAAATAAGCTAACAAATATTATATAAAACAAAATAGCTAAACAATAAATCTTTCTTTGTTTTTCTAGTTTTTATGTACCGAAATATATTTAAGCCCTAATGAAGCTCAAAAATAAATAAATATCTTTCCAAATAAGCCTTGTCTAACATAAGTTCAAACAAAATAATGAACTATAGCATATCATTTTTATTACACGAAAATAACCACGATCACAAAACTAACATTTCCTTATATTTATTTTATGTATTTCGAAATATATATGCCTTATCCTTTTAGGGTTTCGTACGTTTTAACCTTTGTTTTTACAAAATAAATTGTACAACTAGTATGTATGCATCATGAGAAGTATAAAAGTACAAGTTATTTGAGTATTTGAAGACTTACAAAAACTAGAAGATTTGGATGGTGAACAAAGATTAATGACAACCCAAATGTTGTTTAACAAATACCCGGATGATACAAATGATCAAACCTTCAATAAATCTTCAAGTGTTTTTGATCAAAGATGAAAAATATATGGATTTGTATATATGTTGGTGTTTTTCGTGGGTTAAGAGAACAAAGGAGAAGAGAAGAAACTCAAATGCAAGTGTGTGTATGTTATGAGTGAACAAATGACTAGAGAATGAATTATATAACACCAAGTTTACTTCACACACTCATGGTGTGTGTGTGTGTACCGAAAATGAGACAAAAATGAGGAGGGGGGACCAAAATGATCCACCAATGAGGATTAAGCTAGCTTATAACATGTGATTTACTCTTGTCTCATTCCATTTTGAATTCAAAACTTGTCCACCAAGTTCATTGTTGTTGGTTTGCACCGAAATTTGACAAGGGAGGGGGGACCATTTTATTTTTATAATCTTTGTTGCTAGTGCTCCCAAAATGATTTAATTTCCAAGTCTTGCATGCTTAAGCTTATAGTTTAGGTAAAACACGGATAACGCAAGTAACGAAACGAATAACGGTATCACCAAAAATTATGAAATTTTAAACATTGCTTAAAAACATAAAAACGCGGATATTGCCAAAATACTACAACGTTTGGTGTCCCGGTTCGCTCCCGGAGACTATTCTCAGATAACAACGAAACAACTTCCCGGTTAAACGGTAACACACAATTTAATCATAACAAAAACACAAGTTACACTCGGTTAGGCTAAATGCACAAGCCAATGTAACAATCATATGATGAACTTCTAAACCTTACACTAAGTTGTAATACTTTAAATACATCTACCATATCATTTTCATACCCTATATGACCTTATTCATTAACTTCTAATATCTTAGTTTCTGGCTGAATTTTATAGTCAGTTTATGACCTCAAATAAAATACTTAAACACCTAAATGATGGTTCTTCTTACATCTCATAGCTCCCTAATGAGTTGTGAGCTACTGTGATTTTTTTAGAAAAAATAATACTAAGTGGAACTATTTTATAAAAATTCATCATTACAAAGTACTCAGATTCGGATCTGAACGCACACCAAAACTTTTGACGTCCTTAAAAATACTTAGAAAATGTTTTATCGCTATCCCTTCGAACTAGAGTTAATAGACACCTAAAATATGACTCGTGATTTTTGGCTAACCGTAATTAGAATTTTAAGTAGGGGTTTTACTCCCCGAAATCTTACCCAAATCTGACCCAAATTTACTGTTTTAACAACTTTTCTTGCGAAAATTATTTGACTAACTTCCCGACCTTAAAACCTTTCGGGGCCAAACTTTTTGGAAACTAGACTCTCTGAACTTATCAATAGACATAAGATTAATAAAGAAAAACGTTACCATCATTGAGATATCCATCGAACAAAATGAACTAAAATCTGCTCAAACCTAATTCCTATTCTAACGCGATCCAACCCTAACCAATTACATCAATATGATCCTAATTAAACCTTAAACACTTCTAATTAAGTTTAACATTATAAATTTACAGATATAAATTTTATGAAACCCTGATTTATCCATCACTTTATTGTTACATGAATTAAAAAGAAAATTAAAACAATCAAAGTTTATGAACATACCTAAAACCTTCGATTAATTAACACGAACCACCACTTGGATCTTAAATAAAAAAAACTTTTTTTGTCTTTTCTTTGATGTTCGACCGGCCAAGAAAACAAGAGAAGGAAAAAGGGATTTTTTTTTTGTTTATATAAGAAAACCCTACAAATTTTAATCCTTATCAAAAACAAATTTGTATTTCATTCAAACTTTTTTTCCCTTTTCTTTCTCCACCGATCAGCTAAACACCCTTTTATTTTATTTGTTTATTTACACAAAAACTGATATTTTTATAAAACCTTTTATTTTATAAAACCTTTTAAATTAAAACTAAATTAAATAACTATAAATTTAATTCATTTCTAAACAAATTTTATTTTTTCCTAACCTATT
>BQNB010093407.1:0-26376 GCA_026074375.1 Tanacetum coccineum | reverse complement strand
TCAATAGAAGATATTATTTGTTGGTGTTCGATTACCAACTTTGTTTATTTTATTTCTTTTTTTTTTAAAGGATAATTTTTTATGTTTTTGATTTTTCTATTTTTTTTTCTTTTACTTATACTAAAAAGAAAAGGAAAATATTTTTTTTTTACTTTTTATATTAAATTTTTTTTTTATATTTTTGAATTTTAAAAACAAGAATGAAACTTTCGAGGACGAAAGGATCTTCAAACCAAATCAACAAACAAAAACGTAGTACTCGTAGACACTAGTCCCCGGCAGCGGCGCCAAAAACTGATTCGTAGTTTTGTACACGTAAAATATATCACAAAATAATATAATCCTAAGAGTAATTAGGAAGATTACCAAGTTACCCTTGATAAAATTCACTCTCAAAAATATATATAATATAATATATAATACGTATGTTTAACCGGGTAAGTATGATCACCCGGGTCGTTTCCCCAATGACTAGTGAAATTGAAACCACGTTTAGGTTCGGATCCTGATTTGAATGGAACAAAGATATTTTGGATAAGCTATTGCTATGAAATTAAGAAGCAACAAATAATGACAATTAAGCAAATAAACAAATTTTAAATCCCTAAAAATGTAAACTAAAATTTCACTAAATAAAGAAAAATTCCTAAAATTATTGAAAACTAAAAGCCCTAATTTTTATCTTTTTATAAAAGTTTAATTAAACTAATTAAAAATCAAAACCTAATCAATTAATTTAAATATTAATAAACTTAATTAAAAAACTTAACTAAGGATCTAAGGTGCAAAAGGAAAAGGACTAACGGGGAACTAACTGAAAAACAATTAAATTGAAAAGTTACACTTTCTACCCTGAGAATCTATCCCGACAACAAACTAAGTCCCGAAATAAGTTGAAATTTGAAAAGTGCTTAAAATGAAAAACTCAAAGAAGCAAAGTTGTAGAGGAGACCAGGGAGGGGGACAACTTAACAAAAGCCACTATAATCTGAAACTCAAAGATAAGCTCTAAAAGAGTCTTATTAATAAGCTGTTACAGAAAGTAGGGGCTTATTATCCCTTGTTTTTTTTAGAAAATAAGCTATTAAAAAACTCAAAACTAGTTTCAAAATGAAAAAAGGAAAGAAGTTTAAAGAGCTTTTGATATGCCTTATTCTATAAATGAAATGAAACCTAAAGCTAGAAATGCTGTTAAACTACCTGATTGATCATGAACTAAGCAAACTCAGGAAATAAGCAAAAGAGCAAAAGTTTCAAATGAGCTTAAAGGCTTAAAAAGCTAAACTAAACTCTAAAACTTCCAGGTCTTATAAAACTACTTATAATCTATCTAATTAAGCTAGAAACATTTAGATCCTTAGTTTAATTTCATAATTTAATCCTAAAGTTTATAAGTATGTTTTTTGGCTTTTTAAACTTTTTGACAGCAAATATAAGCTAAGATAATAAGCTAGAAGATGAAATTAAAGACTTAAAAACTATATTATGCCTATATTAAAAACTTGATCTACTGAAATTTAATAAGCTAAATCTTTAAAATTACTTATTAAATTGAGGCTGAGAACACAGCAGTACTAACTAAGGTTAGTACTGGTAGTGTAAAAAGCTCAGCAGTACTTTCACTTGAAAGTACTGCTAGTGCAATTTTGACTTTTGAAAACTAAATAAGCAATGAAATAAGCTATAGAATGAAAACTAAATCTAAATAAGCTGTAACTAAACTTAATTCTACGGAGATAAATGCTAACAGTACTAACTTGTGTGTAAGCTAGTATTAACTTGCGAAGTTAAGTAACTGGTTGTGTTAAAGGTTCAAGCAGTACTAATTGTGGTTTAGTTATGCTAGTGTTAAATCAAGGGTGCACTAATCCAAACACTACGTATCCCATTATGACAGATTTGAGAAAAGAATTTAAAGAGAAATTATGAACCAAATTCCTAAATACCGATAAAAAAACTAGCTTTAAAAAAAACTTAGCAAACCATGATTGTACATGAACAAAGCCTTATCTAAGATCTAAGCCTATTTAAACTAATATTTTTGATTTTATGAGGTTTTTATGACATTAATTAATAACTAAAGATCTTATAACTTATTTAAGCAAAAACAGATGAAGACATATAACTAATAAGCACTAAAGGAGATATTTAAACACTAATCAAGCAAGAGAATAAGCAAATAACAGATCTAAACATAGCAAGCAATAATATCAATATTTAAAACTAGAATTTAAAGGAAACTGAAAGAGAAACTTACAAACTCCTCTAGCTAAACAAGAGGACCAATTAAGGCAGCTACAAGCTCTCTAGCTTATGAATAAGCTAGAGTATAAGTCCTTGGGATCTCTTCCAAGGTAAGATCCCCTTCCAAAAGCTTAGATCCAATAAGATCCATGTAAGTTTTTAAACTAATTAAAGGTTTAGATAAGATTAATACTGAATTCAAACAGCTCTATTTCAGCTTATAGACTGAAAGAGCTTTTTAAATGGTTATTGATTATGAGGACAATATGCTTAATTAGAGAGCTTATGACTTTTAAATGAGAGCTTAGAAATCCGGAATTTAAAACATTAAATAACTGAATTCATTAATTGGAATAAGTTGATTACTATCTTGAAAAAGGAAATTACATTTAAGAAAATAAAATACGAATTATGTATAAAACTAGATTAAAAGAAAAATGCAAGACCATTTGTGTGTTGTAGAATGAGGGTCCTAGTTAATAGTGCCCAGCTGGAGCTTTTAGGACCTCTAGCCATGCTTCATCCAATCTTCAATCTATGACTCATTTTAATCAATCATTTGATCTTCAATTGTGGCGTTTGATCAAGATGTGGACACCTGAGGTTGCCCAGCGTGTTCCATTCCTTGTTGTGACTCTTTGTGTTAGTTTTGTGAGTAAGTTTAGCACATATCCATCACCCCCCACCAATTTGTGCGTCTTGCTCGATGATGTGGCTTTGAGCTTGGGCTAGGATAAGTATCCCCTTGATTAGACTAATTTGACCCTTCATTTTGTGGCTTGTGCTTCCCTTGATTGTCCAAACGCACCCTCTATATTTTGATTTGCCCCTTGTTTTCCATGGCAGTGGAAATTGGGAGAGGACGATGAATGTAATTGTGTCCCGCACCTTTCTTGACAGTTAAAACTGATTGAATCTTGGGACGAGGATTTGCACTTTTGGTCCTTGTCTTTCTTTTTCATTTCTTCAAGTTATTAATAAACTTTTCGGAAACTTGCAAGAGAATGGCACTTGTAGATGAAAGTTGGCTAGGCTTTGCGTTTTGGGGCTTCGGCTTTGTAATCTTTTGATTCTCAGTGTCCGAGTTGCTCGCTTTTGACTGTTTTCTTGTGATTTTTTTTGTCTTATCCATACCTGCATACACAAAACACAAATACAAGCATATTTTTGCCATTTTTGATCTGTTTTGGGTTTAATTGGGTTATTTTAGGTACAAACGGATATGTGTATTTTACACATATCAACTATCAAATGGCTCAACAATTACAAGCAGAAGAACAAGAGCAATTAAGTATTGAAGAAAAGTCAAAGTTGTCTGTACAACTCTTAGAAGCTTAAGAAAACTTTTCAGAAATAGAGCCAAGAGAAAAGAGGGAACCAAACCACCAACTCAAGCTTAACAAGAAAAGCTTATGGTAACTATCTGAAAAAAAACATTGGAAAGGATGACAACTCTAAAATAGTGAAGGGCTTCAAGTTTGAAGTTATCAAGGAAATGTTGTCTAAGCTTTCAAAAGAGTTACACTTTTGTTTTGACCTATAAAAATATAGTTGGTTGAAGGTAGTGAAAAGAGAGCAGAGGATAATTACTAAGAGAGCAGCATAGAGCAAGAATCAAGAAGTAGTAAGAAGCAAAATGATAGTTGATACTAAGTGGTTCGATGATCAGGAAGAAGTAGGATGAAAGAAAATTATGAACATATTCACTGATGATGAGGAAGTAGCAATTGATGCTTTTCCTTTGGCCACTAAGCCTCCATGAATTGTTGACTGGAAGATAATCAAGAAGAAAAATCAGCCAATTCAGATTTCTAAGGCTGATGGAAGTCTAAAAGGTACCTCAAAACCTTTATTCATATGATTAGGAATTTTGACTGAGAGATTTGGAAACTCTGTGGAAACTAGTGAAAGCTAAGCATGAGTCAACAAGGCCATATGAGGGCTATGAGAGAGTGTTATGGGGGGATCTAATGACAATGTTTGAACCTGATGTAGAAAGTCCAGTATGGAAGACTCTGCAAAATGAAAAAGTGTTATGGGGGGATCTAATGAAAATGTTTGAACCTTATAGAGTACACTTTCTGAGGTTGCAATCTATGCATATCTTTATGCTGGTAGAGAAAAGGTATCCCTTTACACCTGCAACAATCACATACATGCTCAACAGAAGCTTCAAGCTGATCATTGGAATATATAATGTGTTATTCAGCTTATTATGCTCATCACCAAAACCAATATCAAGAAATTCCTAGAAGTGTTTGAAAGCATCCTCCTAGTGATGGTGAAGACTTTTAATGAAGAAACTTGATGATTTTCAAGATAAATATCAAGTTTAGGGGAGGATTGTTAGGATTAAAAGCTTTATATGGCTGTTTGGAATTACTGCTTCTCTTATCAAAGTTAGTGCTACTCAAGAAGAAAGGTTTGTGTTACTACTGCTAGCAAAAAGATTGTGAAAAATACGCTAAGTAGTTAGTACTGCCAGTATAAACTTAGTAATGATAGTGTATTTGAATCTGCTAGTGATTGTTAGTACTGCTTTAGTGTAGGAGTTAGACTGCTGATGGAGAAGAAGAAAATATTCTAAGTAGTTACTACTGCTTGTACACAGTTAATGCTGCTGGTGTATAAGTTACTGCTGTTAGTGTTCATAGTTAATACTGCTGATAGAGTTACAACTGCTAATGGATAAAGATTGATTGAAGATAAATATTGCTTATGTGATATGTATGAGATATTTTTGTAACAGGATACCGTTATAAGTTTATTTTTTTAGAAGATCATGATAACATAGGAAAATATTGTAAGCCAGTTAGGACTCCTTGGTGTATAAAAGGAGGTCCTAGGGCATAGAGATTGATATCTTTTCATTATTCTGTGAATCTATTTGTAGCTTCAAGGTTTTGTAAACCCTAACACTATTAAGAGTGTTCGTATTATATTGAGGCTGAAAGTTTGGTAAATTGTTTTGTTATTAATTTTATTCATTACTGTTTCATTGAAATTCTTCTTAGTATCATTGAATAGATTCCGCATAGTCTTTGATATTCATAATTAAAGTTTCTATCATAGTTGTTTTGGATTTATTCAATACAATGTAGGCTTATACAAGCTAAGCAAGATATATTCTATTGGGATCAACACAAATATTCTTCCACATTCGAACCACAAACAATTCCATAGGGTAGGCTAAGGTGTAAAGGTGTAAAGGTGTAATGAAACAATTTTTTTGGTGTAAGAAAAGAATGGAATGGATCAGCAGGTTTTTCTAAGGGTATCTTACTCTAAATATGAGAGTAAACAAAAGCATTTATACAGGGGTTAACTAACCAGTGTAGTTAGTTAATATCACAAAATGTATAGGCTTTTTAGGTGTAATCTTAGAAATTTACCAGTTTAAAAAATGTCACTCTATCTATTTAAAATAGTACTTATTATTGTGGTCTCGAATAGATATACCAAGCCAAGTTCTGAAGTCTACAACATCACCAGCACACTCATATTTTTGTGGAATTTGGGTAAACATTTGGAAACGGATAAGGCTAAATTCTCACAATATCTAACAAGGATTATGTGTGTGGGTTATTGATGACATCCAATAACGTCACTTTTATAGCATCATTTTCCCATATTTCATACCCATTTTATATAATTATTGCAAGAATTGATACTTAATCGTTTATATTTAAGATTTGTAGTAATTATGGTGTACTTTGTGAAGATTAGCAAAAAGGTACGCATTCTGGAGCTAAAACGAAGAAATATAAGAATACTGTTATACAATTCTATCTTTAGCCGTATCCATAAGGAAGATACGAGTATCCTGTGCCTGCACTCTCCAGAAACCACGATGAACAATACCTATACAGCCGGATCAAGAGATCTAAGACGCCGTATGCAAGATACTAGTAATTAAATATTCTAGAAGATATAATAGTTGTCCCAACTCAATGTAAACCCACAATACCTGTAATTGACCTCAACAATTACGGACTAATCGACCAAAATTCTCAGACACTTATAAATAGAAACCTAATGAGTTTTAGGTATGCTTGATCATATTTTCGATACCCTAACCATAAAAGTCGATTTTCAAAAGACAAGAAGACTAGAAGAGGTCAAGCAAAGCTTCTAATTCCATAGGAAACACCTTGTAATCACCTATACTCTTATAATCGTTCGATTTTTGGTATCATTCGTTTGACTCGATTAGTTTACCTTGGTTAATTATTATTCTTGTATTAATTTACAATGGTTTAAGTAATACCTGGTGTTATTGCCTATGATTTTGAATATTTTAAATGTTTTAGTTTTGTTTATATTGATTGCTTAATTTATCATTGGTTATTGATTATGTTTATCAATTCATATTTGTTTACGTGCTTAAGTATGCAACCCGTCATTCAACTGGATCTAGGAATGCAAAATATCTAGCTAGCTAGATGCCGAGATGAATCTCCATATCTGAAATTTATATATCTAGAGTATTATGATCACAAATATTGACCTATCTTTACCATTGGTTTCTGTGAACAAGTTGGAGTAGCAGGTGACCTAGGATCAACAAATAATGTACTGATTCCTTTGGTAAGGACTTGGACAGTGGACTACTAGTATATAAAGAGCCGTTAAGCAGTAAGTAGGTAAAGTCTCCATGAGCCAGGGTTTAATAAGATCACCATTATTAATCTCCTAAGATAGATTATAATCAGCAAATAGGATGCTTTATGCGGATGCGTTTAATTGTGACAGAATTATACGTACCTGTCTAGGTTTTAGGGAAGAGAGACATCCTATATCTTGGAATGATATTACCGTCTGAGATAAGCACTCGATTGCACTTAAATATAACAACCTGCGTTTTTAATTAGATTAATCATGGTTAAATTTAGTTTTCTTATATTTGTGCTAGACTGCCTCTTATTATCTTTTGATTATCCGCCTTGCTGTGTGTTACTGTGTTTTAAAATGATTTAAGTACAACCAAAACCTGTGCCAGGCTCTCAGACTACCCCCACTTATCCATTAGAACTAGGTTTTGCATAGGTTTAAATAGCTTAGAATTACTATAGTTTAATTAAACTTACTTTAGTTAACGAAATATTGATAGAACTAATTAGATCATTAAGGCTTTAGCGCTTAGTGATGTCATACTAATACCAACGAGCTACATTATGGTCGGGTACACTGCCCGTTTTTAAAGTGTTTATTTTTAGTAAAGTCGGCCAAAATATAAATGTAAAACTTGATAATTAAAATAACAACCTACACGATGACACATCAAGTTTTTAGCGTCGTTGCTGGGGAGTGAAGTTGTTTAATCTCTATTTTTATTTAATATTTTGGTTTTTAACCTTAGATTAACTTAATCCCTAGAATTAGTGTAAATTAGATTAGTTTAGTTTTTTGTGTGTTTTCTTCCTTGTTTGTTTTTCCCGTATTTATTTTTGTTTCTCTGTTGCGATTTCAGTCAGGTTTATGATGGACGATCCAAACATAATTATGGAGGAATACATCAAACATCAAGCTAAAAAAGCTCAAAGGCGTGGCCGGGTGTTTAACTGGGAAACTGCTACATACGGTAAGGTATATTGTGATAATCTTGATTTTTCACATATTTTGAAGCAGATTTCCCAGCTATCGTCTACAATGATGCACTGACGTCAAATCAAAATATTTCATCCGAACCAACTTTAAGTATTTATAATGCAATTAAAACTGATTTGAATTTTAGTATATCATTTTTTGATTCCGACGACGAAGATTATACTTTTATATGCGACAAGAATTCGTTTTCTTATAAATTAATTCCTGTCAATGATTTGAAACCGGAACAGGTAAATGATAGTGTTGAAATCAATACTGAATTGCGTTTGGAAAACATTGATATCAAACCAATGGATAGTCTTGTTTGCATAAGCAATGACACCACTCCCATTGAGTCTGATGAACACTTAGAGACAAATCACGATGAGAAAAGAGAACTTTCAGAAATGTGTTATTTCATTCTAATTATTAAAGTGATGAGTCAGATAAGTTTTCACGAAGGGAAGCCATTAATTTTCATAATTAAAAATCTATTTGTGCCGTTTGGCATTCCCTTCGACCCTAAGTAGTTTTATAAGGATGTCGTTTACACGAGAAGGTGGCGGCGTCCAAGGTACGTATTTCTTTGCTTTGATAATTTAAGAAAAATGGTCTCCAAGGATGAATACGACGTATTGCCTAAACATCTATATGTCGTATCAATGATTTTTAACAAGAGTTGACTTACCCAATATGACATATTAGGCAAAACCAATATGGCGTATCGAGTTTGGGTATAAAAACCCATCTGATACATCGGATCAGTTTTCACACACTCTTTTACACTAGAACTCAAAATTTACCGTGTACACTCCTGGGAGAACAATTCCTCGTTTTATATTTCATCTTTTTCAGTTCTAATCACAAGGTAATGAATTCAAATCCTTTCCTTTTCTTTCTTTTTCTTTCGATTAATATTTTAGGGGTAGGGTTTAGATTTTGATTTAGGGATTTTGCGTTTTGCCGTTAAACCTTCATATATTCCCTTTGTAGATGGTTCAATGGATTAAATATTTTGGATGTCTTGGGTTGATGGTCAAATGGGTAAATGGGGGAAACCCATTTCATTTTTTAACTTCAGATTCAATACGTGGCGTATCTACTAAGAACAGGATACGGCGTTCCCGTGAGTGAGATGCTTTACCCAAATTATAAAACTAATACGACGTATCCAGCCACCTGGATACGAGTTATTGAGCTTTTTGAAAACCTAATCTTTTGATACCCTATACGGCGTATTAATACCCCAATACGCTGTATCACGTTGCCCGCATTGAACCAATACTTCGTATTCTTAACACTCCATATTGAGTTCCTCTATATGGCATATTGATCCTAAATGCCCCAATACTCCGTATTAACTACTCTATTGATACAGGGTATATATCCAACATCTTTACAACGTATCCAATTCCCTTATATGCCGTATTAAACATGTGATAGTATTATGAAAATTGTTTATTAGTACTGATTTATGTTTCAAATTATGCGAATGTGGCACCACTACCACCTAGGGGTCAAAGACATTTATGGCTTAGATACTAGGACCCACTATACACTGAGGAGATTGTGAATGATTTCAAGCAAAAATTAGACACAATCTTTAGTAGACAGGTTAACCGAGTGCATATTTTGGATTTTGCTGGGTTGTCCGAGGGATGTACAGAGTTTGACTGATAGGTTGAGGATGGTATATACTGGAGCATAGGGACAGGTTTTGTTTACTAGTCATGCATGGAGGAGATTATTTCAGATTCGGGGGCCGTTGGTTCGTGAGTTTATGCTTGAGTTCTTAAGCACCTGCAGGATGAGTGACACGGAGATGGGGTTGGACATTGCTAATATTATGTGCTTTCAGTTAGGTGGAGCTAGGCGTAGCATGTCACGACCCAACAATGGTGGGAACTTGGGAATGCAAAATAATGATCAATCATAACACAAGATACAAAATAAAGAAAACTACAATGCATAAACTTTAAGTGTTACGAAGACCATCAACCTTGAACAACCTCAAGTGATGTCATAAATCACTATCAAAATCCACAATCTCTTACAATTATTCATAAGCCCACACAGGGGTCCAAAATCGAAACTTAAACCAAAACTTCCAAATACTAAAGCCAAACAAAATAAGCAAGCAAGACTTCATATGAAAATCCACTCAGGATACTTCTAAGTCTGCTACCATATAAATCACCAACTATTCCTCTTTCACATCACCTGAAAATGATACTCGAAAATGTCAACAATAATGTTGGTGAGCTCGTTGGTTTGACCTTAAACCCAAAAGTTGTGCCAATATTTCAACAGTGGACAATAGTGCTATATGACAGTGAATATATGCAAACAATCTTTGACATAGCATCCCCGCTAGTCAATCACCATATGTCACTTACGCACCTAAAGGGCCTACCATGGAGCACTAAAATTAGGGCAGGACCACACACAAACTAGGGTAGGCGTACCCATCCGCTCCAATAATCACACAAATACTGGGTAGGCGTACCCATCCGATCCAAACAATCATGCAACACATAATATTCACATAGCATCATAAGCACATATCTTGTCCCAAAAACAAAACCACATTTCGTACAGTTCAATTTTAAACAGTTCAAAACACATTTGAGTATCATTTTCCCCCAACGAAAAAACAGTAAAAAGTGGGGCTACGAGAACTCACCTCAAGCAAGTCTTTAGCATCCAAATCTCAATCACACAAGCAAATGGCTAACGACGCTCCTGCACAGACCTTAGTCATGTTTATGTAATCCGAATTTAATCATCCATTCCAAAAAACATCTTTCACGTTTGATGAAATGAGTTTAGGACGAGTTGTACAATTACTCATATCCCTATTTAGTGGATGTTGCCATTTGTGATTGTTGACGACTTCCCAATAATCATATCAATTCTTCATTACTCATTAATACCTTACTTTATACTATTAACGAAATTAGATATGTATTTTACGTAAATATTTTATAATTAATATATATATATTCTCGGGTAAGCCCATTCGGTAACCTTAGTCACTGTGAAAATAATCATATTAGAATTGAAAATGGAACGCTTACTCATAACGAACATAATTGTGAAGTTTCGAGAAAAAAAATATTTTTCCTCTTTTAGTGAATTTATTAAATAAATAAAATAATTAAATAATATTTTATTATTAAAATTCAAAAATCATGTTTTTAGGTAAAAATTTTAAGTATAAACTTTTTACAAAATTTCGACATGACCCGTACACTCATACAATGTTTTCCAAGGTTTCAAATCTTATTTTCAACACTTTTTACCAATTTGATACTTTTCGACAAAATCCTAAAATCTCAATCTTTAACGTTTACTAAAATGTTTTTCCAAAATATCATTCAATATCACTTCGTAAATACATTTTCACATCCAAAAATTTATCAATCTCTTTTTCTAATCAGAACTAAATATCGTTTATTGGGCTTTAAGGCCCAATAAGGGTCCGTTAAGATATTTATAAGTCCAAAATACGATCCAAGTCCAAAACCAAGGTCCATTTACATACATAAGCTTATACCAATAAGTAGAAAATAATCCGGACACAATAAGCTCACTCCCATTAAGCCCGAACTTCTTAAATAGACTTATGGGTCGTGAGTCTAATAGCTCCAAAATACGTATATTAAGCTTGAAAATAAGCTAATAAGCTACGTATCGCATTGGGTTACTACCATAAGCCTCAAAAATAGTCCACAACATACGTCATAACACAAAAATAGTCAAAATAACTTTCCTAGTAATTTTAGGAAAATAACGTGCCATATAAGCCCACAATAAGCCAAGAAATAGCTTAAAAATAAGCCCAAATAAGATATACAAGCTACTATCAAAAATAAGCTATCTAGCAACATATATTATTCAACCATCACCACCACAACATCAAAACTACAAAAACCCCTCTTTTTCTTTTTACATCCAACCAACCAAACACCATCTTTTTATTCATTAGGTTTTCTATAAATCGATTTTACAACGAATTCAACTGTACAACTAACATCTATTGCATCAAGATAAAACCCAATTGGATCGTAACGAAATTCTAAATTGAAAACTTACAAGAAAATCTTCAAAAATGTAGATTTCGACACGAACCGGACAACCCAAACGTTGTTTAAATGAATACCCAAATACTCGTATCAACTCGGAATATCACGTTCTCGATCAAAGTTGGAAAATATATGTTGGTTGTGGTGGTTGTAAGGTGCGGAATAACCCAAAGACACACACTCAAGTGTCGTTCTTATTCTTTGAATGAAATTTTATTATGATGAAAATGGTTCTAGTAGAAAGCAATATATGTGTACATCTTGGGACATGTTAGCTAAATTTAAGCCTCTCTGTTTCCCCTTACATCCCTATGACCGGCTCATATGGATCCAAAGGGCCCTGGGTTCTTTCTTTTTAGTGTTGAGATCACTTAAATATCGTAAAATCAAACGTAGAATTTACCCCAAAGTTAATTTGCGTTTTTATTACATTAAAAAATAATTTTCCTATGAACAACATTATTTACACGACATATTTACAAAAAACTTTAACCCTTCAAAATCATTTTGGCATTAACGCAAACGTGTCAGACTATGTTTTTTTGGCATTTCTTAATATTCATGGGTCAAACCACATGGAATACAAATAAACATAATAATACCTTACTAAAGTGATTATGAATCACAATAAACCATAAAATCATCATGATTCTCAACAAAGATCACCACCGTCAACACGGTTAAATCTGAAGAATATTGACAAAAGTGATTGTCAAAGGGATATAAGTGAAATATTAGAACACAAAAAGGGCAAAAGGTTACATTTACGCCCCTTTCCTTAAAAGAATTTCCATTCCCGAAATTCAACATACTAACATCCACTAAAAACATTGCGGGTACTTTCAATTTCATTTGATCTTCACGTTCCCACATGAATTCAGGTTCACGTTTCGAATTCACACGAACCTTGACGATGGCAATCCTACTACGCTTCAGCTTCTTAAATTGTCTTTCCAAAATTTCCATACGCTCTTCCATAGAATTCAACTTAGCATCAACTCGGATCTCATCTAAAGGCACTTGTAGTGTTGGATCAGCCAAACACTTCTTAAGGTTTGACACGTGGAACATGTCATGAACACCATTCAACTCCTCAGGCAAATCTAATCGATAGGCCACAGGGCTTTCCTTTTCAATAATATCAAAAGGTCCAACAAATCTAGGTGCTAACTTCCCTTTATTCCTAAAGCGTACTACTCCTTACCAAGGTGACACTTTGAACAAGACATAGTCACCTACACTAAACTCTAGAGGCTTCCTCCCCTTATCAGCATAACTTTTCTGGCGATCACCCACAGCCTTAAGTCTATTCTTAATCTGTGAGATCTTTTCAGTAGTCTCTTGCACTAACTCAGGTCCTATCAACCGACCTTCTCCAACCTCAGTCCATATAATTGGCGAACGACACTTTCTATCATACAATGCCTCAAACGGAGCACATCTCATACTATAATGAGAACTATTGTTGTACGAAAACTCAACAGGGAAGATGATACATTCCCAACTTCCTCAGTAAGTCCAAGAGCTACGCTCTAAGCATGTATTCCAAAGTCTAAATAGTATCGCCTACCCAGGACCATCGGTCTGAGGGTGATAAGCCATACTCATGTCTAAACGAGTTCCTAATGCCTCTTGCATTGACTGCCAAAACCTTGATGTGAAACGACTATCATGATCTGATATAATCGAGATCAGCACACCATGTCTAGCAACTATCTCATTCAACTAAATCAGCCAATCTTATCCATTTATTAATCCTCACGTATAGGTAGAAAATGAGTAGACTTAGTCAATCGGTCCACAATGACCTGATTGTGTCGTGCCCACTACTAGTCCTAGGCAACTTAGTCACAAAATCCATAGCTATTCCTTCCTATTTCCATTCAGGAATCGCAGGTTGCTGGAGCAAGCCAGATGGCCTTTGATGCTCAGCCTTAACCTTTAAAAAAGTCAAACACTTACTAACATACTCAGCTATGTCCCTTTTTCATTCTTTAGGTCACCTAATTGATCCCTATCTTTCAAATCATAATACATCTTAACAGCTCCTAGTGTACAAGTACTTCGACTTATTGCGGCTTCATCCATTATTAGGGTTCTCACCTCACCCTTCAAAGGTACCCATATTCGATCCAGGTAGTACAAAGTTCCATCACTTCTCTATTCTATCATCTCATCCAAAGCTTTCTGCAATCCTGCAAACTCATCTACAACCTCCTTCTTAGCCGTCAGTATCCTATCCTTGATACTCGACTAAAGGGTCATATTCATAGCTCTAACTCTCTTAGGATTTACTCTTTCCTTCCTACTTTTGGGAATCGAGTCCACTACATTCGCTCTTACATGGATGGGTGCTAGAGAATTTCACGTCATTTCACTAAACAACTCTATATAGCGACGCTATCGCATATTCAATACTCTTTATGACTATACGATATGATGAAAACTCTTTTTGTTCTGTATTGTATGCACTCTTTGTCCCATAAATTATGTCTCCAGATAGTTTGTGCAAAACACGACCACCCCCACTTAAATATGGGTCTGTATAATTCTTCTCATGAATTTTCAACTGCCTTAGACGCATAGGCTATCACTTTACCTCTTTTCATTAACACACAGCCTAGTCCTATCTGGACGCATCATAATATAACACAAAAGTCTTCCGGTCCATCAGGGAGTGAGCTAGACTAGGGATTACACAACTTATCCTTCAAGTTTTGAAATGCCAATTCATGTTCCTCACCCTAATTAAAAGTCTTACTTTTCTGAGTCAAGATAGTAAGAGACTTAGCTATCTTAGAAAAGTTCTCAATGGAACCTTAGTATTATCCATAACAGAACTAACTATTACTATCAGACTTAACTGTTATACTACTAGTATTAAGTCTGTTACAATCTATTTTCCCAACAGTAAGAGACTTAGCTATCTTAGAAAAGTTCTCAATGAACCAACGGTAATATCCAGCCAATCTTAAGAATGAACGAACCTCAGTCGGAGTTCTAGAGGCTTTCCAATTCTTAACAGCTTCAATCTTACTAGGGTCTACATGAATCCCATTACCATTTATCACATGCCCAAGAAACTGTACTTCTCTTAGCCAGAATTCACACTTAGAAAACTTAGCATACATTTTCTCCTTTTTGAGCATTTCCAAGACTAAACTTAAGTGTTCTACATGCTCCTCTTGAGTCTTAGAGTAGATTACGATATCGTCTATAAACATTACCACAAACTTATCAAGATAAGGCCTAAAAACTCTATTCATCAAATCCATAAATATCGCTGGTGCATTAGTTAGACCAAAGGGCATTACAGTGAACTTGAAATGTCCACAACGAGTTCTAAACGTAGTCTTTGGAATGCCATCCTCATGCACTCTCAGTTTATGGTATCCAGACCTAAGATCTATATTCGAGAAAAACTGCGACCCTTACAGTTGGTCAAATAGATAAACAATTCTAGGAAGTGGATAGCAATTCTTAATGGTCAACTTATTCAATTCTCTATAATCAATGCACATCCTAAAAGAACCATCCTTTTTCTTAACGAACAATATCGTCGCTACCTAAGGCGATGAGCTTGGTCAAATGAAACCATTGTCTTAGAGTTCCTTGAGTTATCCTGACAACTCCTCCAATTTAGAAGGTGCCAAACGATAAGGAGACTTTGCTACCGACATTGATTCAGGGATTAACTCAATCCAAAACTTAATTTCTTGAATAGGCGGTAATCCAGTTATATCATCCGAAAATACCTCAGGAAAATCTCTAACCACTACAATCTCTTCTTGTTTCTTAACACCTATCAAAAATCTCGCTTTCTCTTTCGGTCTCTCTCCTAATACTCTAAGTACCTTGCCATCTGGTAGTGGTATCCTCACTACCTTCTCATGGCAAATTATTTTTGCTTTATATTTAGACAACCAGTCCATGCTTATAATCACATCAAAGCTCCCATGCCCAAAAGGTATCAAGTCGATGTCAAAGACATGACCCTCGATTTCCAGTTTGCAACCCTTAGTAACCTTATCAATCTCTACTAGCTGCCCGCTAGTTATCTCAATCTCATATTTGAAACTTAAATCGCTGGGATCTAAGCCTATTAGAAATATAAAAGTAGTAGAAACAAAACTATAGTCGGCACCAGAGTCAAATAATGTAGTGGAAAAATGATTATTCAAAGTAAACGTACCCGTCACAATGTTCGGATCCTGGCGAGCTTCCTCTGCTCCCAACATGAATGCCCTACCCCTAGCCTGGTTCCCTTAGTTTCTACGACTCTGACCCTCGTTATTAGCAGCAACTTGATTTGGACAATTTTCTCCCGGTCCTTTTGCTCTATTCCACCTAGGGTAAGCTGGACTGACATGGTCGGTACTACTACACTCATAACATGGCCTAACAGTTGGGTTTCTAGCATTGACATGATTCACATTCCTCGACACACCTCTATAATCCCTTACCAAATGACCCGGGCGGTTACAGTTGTAGCATGTGCGACAAAGCCAACCGAGAGCGTAAAAGGAGTTGCAGATAGTACACTTAGGCCAAGTACCCGTATTCTCTCTTCCTATAAGGTTTACAGCAGTAGCAAAAGCATACCCAGTCCTAGTCCTCTTATTATCATCCCTACCATTCTTATCCTTGCTAGTTTCCCCCACATTTCCTCTTTTCTTAACTTTCTTAATTGATCCATTTCTTACAGCCTCATCGGTCAGTGCACCAAAAATCTGCACAACCTTTTGCATAGTCTTTGGCTCCGTTGCTGCCACCATCCTACGGATTTGTGAAGCAAGGCCATACACATACCTCACAATCATCCTACTCTCTGGGGTTACCAAATGCGGGACTAACCTAGCCAACTCATGAAACCTATCAGTATACGCAGCATAGCCAGCCCCGACCATAGCGTGATTTCATAACTCAGATTCCAACTTTTGCATCTCATGACTAGGATAAAACTCTTGTATCATCATAAACTTAAAGTCATTCCATGACATACTAACAGCAACTTCTCGGCTTAGCATGCGGATCTGAGAGTTCCACCACGTTAAAGCCTTACCCACAAATGAACCATCAGTGTATTTCACTTTTTGGTCAATACTCCAACCACTCATATCGTGCACAGACTCCATTTTCTCAATACAACGAGTGAGAACTACAACACCTCCCTTACCATCATATTTCTTAGGATTACAAGCTAAGAACTCCTTATATGAACAACCTATCTGGATGCCATTTACTATCACATTCCCAACGTTCTCTTAAACGTTCTCATTAACCACATTACCATTCTAATTTCCAACATTTCCTCGGTTACTAACCTGAGCCAACATGGCGGGTAAGAGGTTCTGCAATTGTTGGGCAATGATCGTTGAGAAGTCGGGTGCTCCCTCATTGGCTCCATCTACATTTACATTGACTCCCTCTACACCTCCATTAGCTCCCATACCTTGGTCATTTCCTTGACCATTCAATTCATTAACACACTCATCATTACCTTCCATAGGTCTTCTACCCCTTCTACCTCTACCAACCCGTTCACCTGTTCCCCCTCCTAGTGATTCCGTAGCAGGCCGGCCAGTACTTCAGGTCCTTAATCTTGGCGGCATTATCTATACGAGGGAGAACATGGGCAACGTTAGGTAAGTGGAAAGACTAATATATATATAAAAATAATATTTATATATATTTTATATATTATATATATATATATATATATATTATATTTATATTAATATCTTACTATATAGACCGATATACACCATAACACCGCCCAACGGTGTAACAACGTTTTGTCCCCCGTGTGAACAACATTACTAAGTATGAGTGAGTGTGATACGCTTATAATTACTTTGGCCGTTTCGTACTTATATTCGATTCCTTTTCCCAGTAAATATTCAATTATGAGCTCACACATATTTCAATGACTGGACATAATAAAGCCACTAAACTGCGAACACTCAAACGCACACAAAGCAAAAACACCGCACACATAGATCCTATACGCAACTAAAAGACGGATCTTAGGTTATAGTCTAGGCCATCAACTAGTCTTATAACCTGTCACTCCCCCAACAAAGCAAAAACGCGGGGAATTGCAACATTAAATAACCAGTTCATAAAACCAAGATACAATAAATAGAGAAAATCTACATTGCATAAAACGCAAAGTGCTATGAAGACTATAACCTCGAACAAAACTCGAGTGATGTCCTAATATCGTAAACTTAAAATCCCACAATCTTTACAAGTATGCATAGCCCTCACAGGGGGACCATAATCCAAACTAATCTTAAAACATCTAAAATACTAATATCAAACTTCAAGCAAGCAAGACTTCAAACGAAATTCCACGCGGGACACTTCTAAGTCTGCTATCAAAATCACCAAACTATTCTTCTTTTCACTTTACCTGATAATGTTATCATAACGTCAATCAATATGTTGGTGGCTCGTAGGTTTGACCTTAAACCCAAAAGATGTGTCAATATTTCAACAGTGGACAATAGTGCTATTATGACAGTGAAAGACTTAAAGTTTAATCTCTTATTTAGTCATGTATTACAAATGTTGTGATAAAAGAAATAATGTTCTTTTTATGACATTGAATGTATTGTTTTATCTCCAAAACTTTAGTTAATTTGATGAAAGTCAAGTGGTTTTATCTTAGAGTTCTAGAAAGAACAATATTGTATAGTGTGATTAAAGAATTAGTTCTAATATAGGGGTTTAAACTTACTCTTTCTTACAATAAGCCACATCTGATGAATCTAAACTTTGGCATAGAAGGCTAGGTCACTTAAACCATGAATAAATTAGTTAAGGGAAATCTTGCAAGAGGTTTACCTTCCAAACTTTTTGAAAATGATCAAACTTGTGTTGCTTGTCAAAAGGGAAAGCAGCACAGAGCCTCTTGTAAGTCCAAAACAGAGAACCACATCAGTCTTCATTTTAATTTGTTACATCTGGACCTTATTTGGTCCAACCATTTATATAAAGCCTTATGAAGAACAATGTATTGCCCTTAGTTTGTCACAGATGATATACAAATAGGTTTACATGGGTTTTCTTTCTAGCTACTAAGGATGAGACTAGTGGCATTCTTAAGTCCTTTATAACTGGGATAAAAAATCTAGTAGATCACAAGGTTAAGGTGATTAGATGTGATAATAGAACTGAGTTCAAAAACAGAGATATGAATCAGTTTTGTGAGATGAAGGGTATTTTGAGACAATTTAGTGTAGCTAGAACTCCTTAACAAAATGAAGTTGTTGAGAGAAGGAATATGACACTAATTGAGGCTGCTAGGACTAGACTAGCTGATTCTAAGTTGTCAACTACTTTTTGGGTAGAAGCAGTTAATACTGCTTGCTATGTGCAAAATAGAGTGTTAGTAGTTAAGCCTCATAACAAGACCCCATATGAACTTTTTCATGGTAGAACACCAACTTTAAGTTTTATGAGACCATTTGGGTGTCCTATTACCATTCTCAATACCATAGATCACTTAGGCAAATTTGATGGTAAGGTTGATGAAGGTTTCTTTGTTGGACACTCTTTGAATAGTAAAGCCTTTAGAGTATTCAATAGTAGAACAAGGATAGTGGAAGAAAACTTGCATATTAGGTTTAGTGAGAGTACACCTAATGTTGAAGGTAGTGGACCAGATTGGCTATTTTATATTGATGCACTAACAAGAACAATGAATTATGAGCCAATTGTTCCAGGTACACATTCTAATGGTTTTGCAGTTACAAAGGCAAGTGATAATGCAGGTCAAGCCAGAAAGGAGACAGAACCTCTCAAAGATTACATTTTGCTACCATTATGGACTGTTGATCAACCATATTCCTAAGATCCAAATAGTTCTCATGATTATGGATCCAAACCTTCAAGTGATGATGGAAAAAAGGTTGATGAAGATCCAAGAAAAGATAGTGAATGTAAAGATCAAGAGAAGGAAGATAATGTTAACAGCACTAACAATGTTAATATTGTTAGTTCAACTGTTAATGTTGATGGCACAAATAAGGTTAATGTTGTTGATGGAAAAACAAGCACTGAACTTCCATTTGATCCAAATATGCTTGCTTTGGAAGATGATAGCATATTTAACTTCACAAGAGATGATGAAGATGATAGTGTAGTGGCTGACATAAACAATTTGATATTTCCAAACTACAAGAATTCATAAAGATCATCCTCTTGATCAAGTGATTGGAGATTTGCAATTAGCTACACAAACAAGAAAGATGTCAAAGAATTTGAAGGAACATGGGTTTGTTAGTACTATTCAACAAAGAACAAACCATAAAGACCTTCAAAACTGCTTGTTTACTTGCTTTTTATCACAAGAAGAACCCAAAAAGGTAATTCATGCATTGAAGGATCCAAGTTGGATAGAGGCTTTGTAGGAAGAGCTTCTGCAATTCAAGTTACAAGAAGTTTGGACTTTAGTGTATTTACTAAATGGAAAAAGGGCTTTTGGCTCTAAATGGGTTTTCAGGAATAAAAAGGATAGAAGGGGAATTGTGATAAGAAATAAAGCAAAATTGGTTGCTCAAGGGTACACACAAGAAGAAGGGACTGACTATGATGAAGTCTTTGCCCCTGTTGCAAGAATTGAAGCAATTAGGCTATTTTTAGCTTATGCTTCATTTAAAGATTTTGTGGTGTGTCAAATGGATGTAAAAAGTGATTTTCTCTATGGGAAGATTAAAGAAGAGGTGTATGTATGTCAACCACTAGGATTTGAAGATCCAGACTTTCCTGATAGAGTATACAAGGTTGAACAAAGCAAGGTTTTGCGACTACATCAAGCTCTAGAGATTGGTATGAAATAAAAATCCTTGTCAAATATATTGTTAGACATTGGGTTAAAAGAGGGAAAATGATAAGTTCTTATCATCAAAAAGGCACAAGGGTGATAATTTTGCTGGTCTAAGTTAGTTTATGTGGATGATATCATCTTTGGTTCAACAAAGAAGGAGCTATGCATTGTATTTGAGAAGTTGATGCATGAGAAATTTCATATGAGTTCTATAGGAGAACTTACATTCTTCTTCGGATTACAAGTGAAACAGAAGAAGGATGGCATATTTATTAGTCAAAATATATATGTTGCTAAAATTTTAAAGAAATTTGGGTTTACAGAAGTCAAGACTGCAAGCACACCAATGGAAACTCAAAAGCCTCTGCTCAAAGATGAAGATGGTGAAGAAGTGGATGTTCATATGTATAGGTCAATGATTGGTTCATTGATGTATCTTACATCTTTAAGACCTGACATCATGTTTGCAGTGTGTGCCTGTGCTAGATACCAAGTCAATCCAAAGGTTTCACATTTTCATGTTATGAAAATGATTTTTAGGTACTTAAAAGGTCAACCAAAATTAAGCCTTTGGTATCCAAAAGATTCTCTTTTTGATTTAGTATCATACACTGATAGTGATTATGCTGGAGTAAGCTTGGATAGAAAGTCTACAACAGGAGGTTATCAATTCCTTAGATGTAGAATAATATCATGGCACTACAAGAAACAGACAGTGGTTGCAAATTCCACAACAGAAGCTGAGTATGTGGCTACTTCAAGTTGTTATGGACAAGTGCTTTGGATTCAGAATCAAGTACTTGATTATGGGTACAATTTTATGCATAACAAGATCTTTATTGACAATAACATTACTATTTGCACAATTAAAAATCCTGTTTTTTATTCAAAAACAAAGCATATAGAGATCATTATTTTATTAGAGATTGTAATGAAAAGAAATTGATTCAAATGGTCAAAATCCATACTGACAAGAATGTTGCAGATTTACGGGGATTTGGTACAAGGAAATATCATGATCAAGAGAGTTTATTACGTCGAATGCCTTAATCACAATCTATTCTCGGTTGGTCATTCTGTGATGAGGATTGGAGGTTGCATTCAAGGAAATCTAATTTGCCTTTGGTAAGAGATCTTTAAGGAAACGACTTACTTACCGGTAATCGTGGATCTGATCTCTATACAATATCTCTTCAGGAAACATATTTACTAACTCCAATCTGTTTCATGGAAAAGGCTTCACCAAATCAAGCATGGTTATGGCATCAAAGACTTTCTCATCTTAACTTCAACACCATCAACTTGCTTTCAAAGAAAGATATTGTGAATGGCTTACCAAAGTTGAAATATGTCAAGGATCAACTATGTTCATCTTGTGAACTGGGTAAAGCAAAGAAAAGTTCTTATAAGACAAAAATAGTTCCAAGTTCCAAAAGACGGTTACATTTGCTTCATATGGACTTGTGTGGTCCCATGCGTGTTGAAAGCATAAATGGAAAGCAATATATTCTGGTGATTGTAGATGACTACTTACGATACACATGGTCTCATTTTCAGAGATCCAAAGATGAAACACCAGAAGTACTTATTGATTTCCTTAAGTTGATTCAAAGAGGTCTTCAAGCTCAAGTCATCACTGTTCGTACTGACAGAGGCACATAGTTCTTAAACAAGACACTCCATGCATATTTAAAAAAAAGAAGGAATTGAACATCAAACTTTAAAATCTCAAACACTCTAATAGAACGGTGTTGTCAAAAGACAAAACCGTACCCTGGTTGAGGCTGCTCGAACAATGCTTTCAGCTTTAAAACTTCCACTCTTCTTTTGGGCTAAAGCTAGAACAACTGCATGTTACACCCAGAATAGGTCTCTCATCATCCATAGACATGAAAAGACACTGTATCACATCATCAATGACAGGAAACCTACTCTCAAACACCTTTACATCTTTGGTTGCACGTGTTACATAGTTAGAGATGGTGAAATTCTTGACAAGATGAAAGAAAAGGGGGATCCGTGCAAGAAAAGGGATCCATGCCTTTTGGTGAATATTCTACTCAGTCAAGGGATATAAAGTTTATAACAAGAGGACCAGATTGATAGTTGAATCCATTCATATCAACTTTGATGAAATCAAGGAATTGTCACATGCGTCAGATTATGATAACTCCGGCCCCACGCCCCAACTACAAAAGACTTCTGATCATAACCGTTCAGAACTTAGAATTCATGACCACAGATAATATCAATATATATCCTTAAGGTGGAGAGGCGCCACGTGAGGTGAAGGCGATGTATGAATGGTTAAATGATCTACTACCTTCATCATAAGACTATCCGGACTATGTAGCTTGGTTGGTGGATAGTGGCTCTTTCTTCTCCTAGACTTTTATCCAAGGATGGACAACTAGGTAAGGGTTGTGGTTAAGGCTTTGGTTCGTTAAAACTAGGAATTTCTCTAGAACTAAGATTAATGTCATGATTACAAATATCCAAGCTTATATCCTCTAGTTGTGTTTGGTCTAAAGGTTCTACTCTATCAGGGTTCCTAAAGTATCTTCACTTCTTTCGGGTAAATTACGGGTGGTGTGTATTCCTCAAATGATGATAGGATTTGTGAGGTATCTTGTGGGCTTGTATTTCCTACCTTATTTTCCATCATACCTAGACTACCTATAGGCTCATCATATGCATTGGTAGAACCTAACCATGCCATGCACCTAGGTATCTTAACCATAACTATCTCACTTTCTAAATCCTCCTCATATGTTTTATTAGGCTGTGACTTAGGTAACCCAGTCATATCATCTGTTTTATGGGTCTCCTCATAGAAAGTTTTCTTCCAAAGTTGATAAGATCTCAAAGGAGGTTCATTATTATCTGGTGCAAAAGGGGAGCCTTTCTTCAATGTTTTAGCTAACCATCTTAATTTATCTAAATTAAAATAATTATAACTATACATTTTAAATGACAACTTTATTTACAAAATAGACAAGAGGGTTTTTACGAACAAAGGAAACGAAAAAAATATAGACTACAAGAAAGCTAATTGACATTAAATAAAATCTCACTTGATAGGAATCAAGCGAGTAGACCTAAGCTAGATAGAGTTCGAATCCTAACTATTCCCCACGCAGTGGCGCCAAAAACTTGATGTGCGATCATTGAAAACTCACAAGAAGTTTTACAATTTCCTAGGCAGTGTACCTAGCCGTTGTAGTGTAGTATAGGCAAGACTTGGGGGTTGTTATCGTTTTCTAAGGAAATAGGTTGGGAAGGCTCGAATAGAATATAACAAAGGTCTAAGGGCTGAGAGAAGATTATTTTTATATTTTTATATTTTATAGAAAGCAGGTAAAATTCTGGTTTGAGAGGTTGGTTTGTTTTTAGCTAATTAAACTAATAATAAATCTAAACTACTTTGGTGATAATTATATGATAAGCAAACGTATTTACTTAATCATGCACTACTTCTTAGTTTGCTTATCCTAATCTTATTGCTTTGTCACACTTGTGATGATCTGTGTAAGTATTTCCCAAGTCATTAACGAATTACACGAAAATGCCGTCTATGTAATATTCCGTTAAGGCAACGCACAAGTAAGGTAGTATGAAGACTATTACAAGGCCCCTAAGAGTATATCACATGCATTAAAACACTTAAGATGGATCAACCATATTAGGGGTAAGGTAGTATGAAGACTGTTACCGATGGTATCCTTTCTGCACACTCACGTTTCCCTAGACGTCTATGCTAATTTAATATATTATCACTAGTTTTCTAAATCTTAACGCGCACATTCATCACAAGAAGCAATATTAAAATGATCTACAAACTAAGTTTCATGCAATCATAAGTAAATACTAATGGATCTAGCCTAGCATGTTAAAAGGAAGTGAAGAACAAGAATCAATCACACAACACATAGACATATTGAATGATAAAAGATAAGAGATCTCACTTGATTAAAACATGTAATTAAGGCTGTTATAAGAGGGTTTTAACACCCTAAAAACAGCCTAACTAGCAGCTATAATCGTCTTCTAAGAGTAGGGTTCGGTTCCCAAAAGTTACACACTTAAAACCCTAAAAACGAGTTTGTATATATAGGAAAACGGGTGCGACGACGTCGCATTATAATCCTGACGCCGTCGCCTCGCCGAATCTTCTAGGGCTTCTTTAATTCGATTGGATTCTGACACTGTCGTAAGAATTCTGACGCCGTTCTTTGTAAACCATGACGCCGTTAGAATAAAATGTGACGCCGTCTCCACGCACTGTACCCGTATTCTTCAAGAGATTTGGTGTAAATACTGTGGAGTCTCCTATCCCAGCGAAGTGAAACGCGCTCACTTGAAGTCGTCTCTGGCTCGCCCAACCACCACGCCTAACAGCATCTTACTTGGATTAATCTCGAGTAGCTATCTCACACCACGTCTAGTCGTTCTCTCAGTAGGGTCTCTTTACGCACCTCAAACAGTTTATACATCACTTAAAACCCAGCGCACACACCCCGACTGCTCTAACATTCGTTACTGCGGTTCAAATGACATATCTAACAGGCACAAAAAATCCAGTTAGTCTGCTGATCGTGACAGTATCATCTCCGCGCGCAACATCTGTACATGATCCTTACACACTCACGCACTGCCCACATAGCCGCATCTACCCGCGACAGCCAATCTCAGCTACTCTCGACACATCACAGCGGCTTCTGCATAAAACATATATCTCTCTCTATCTCTCCGGATATGATGTAACTTTCTGCTATGTGTCAACACACGTTTCGCTAAACAACTATAATGATCATAGCGAGAACACGTAAGACACGTACCCACGTCACGTTTTATCTCTTCACTCTCTCTCGGAGAGATACATCCTCGAAGGACCGAGCTGCCATTAGCATAGAACAAGAGGACTACAACACATGTGACGGAGTAACACTAGCGATCAACACCCCGTATTCTCGACACACGCCGCGCTATATAAGTCATCTCCGCCCCTACACAGAGACACAACAATGAGGGCCCCAACACGTGTCGTGGAGAGGTTTATTTTATATCTGTAGTGCGCAAGAATTCTGACGCCGTTCTTTGTAAACCATGACGCCGTTAGAATAAAATGTGACGCCGTCTCCACGCACTGTACCCATATTTTTCAAGAGATTTGGTTTAGAGCCGTAGTCTTGTTCGTTTCTTCTCTAAATGAGCCCAAGTCACATGTCTTTCCTCCAAAAATCATCCAAGTGCTAAAAACATAAAAAAGAACGATTAAATATATAATTTGGGCATATTTGCACGATTTAGAAGGTTAAATCACCTCGAAAAAGTGTATAAAATGACACCATCTGATATTAAAATATCTAAAAGATAATATAAGATAATACATATCACAAGATCATAATTCAAGAGAGAAAATAAAAACTGCGATGGAAAAGTTACAGAACCCTAGATGATATCCGCTTATGAACCAATTTCCAAAGAAGCCCTTGAACCCTTCACACTTGACATAATCAAAACTTGATCTCAACTTTGAGAAGAATAAAACTTGAGAACTTAAGTCCTCCAACTTTAGTTGACCAATTTTGTTATGTTGATGAATCACACAAATAATCTCATGATTTA
>BQNB010093406.1:0-23965 GCA_026074375.1 Tanacetum coccineum | reverse complement strand
TGGATGTAAAAAGTGCATTCCTAAACGGTTTTATCAATGAGGAGGTATACGTGGCACAACCTCCAGGATTCATTGACTTGGAAAAACCAGATCATGTTTATAAACTAAAAAAAGCTTTATACAGTCTTGAAGAATACTAGTAATCTTTGATATTATACAAGAACTAGAGAGAGAAGTGGGTTCGAAAGTTTCTAGAGAGAGAAAGATGATAATATTATTATGTGTGTGAAATGAAAAATGAAACAACCAACCACCTCTCCAAGGCATGGAGAGGTGTATTTATAATCCTATGATGGCCGGCCATGAGCCTTAACGGGCTTTCCATGGGCCTTGGGCCCGACTAGCTTACTAGACTAATCATATAACAAACTACGGGCTCAGACTATTACAACTTGGAAGTGACCGATACTTTTCTTGTTTCTAACAATCTCCCCCTAAGGGAGGTCACTCTATTTTACAAAATTTAAACCTAGCATACTATGCTATATCTCTTAGTCTTCAGCTCGTAAACTTGATTTCTTGATTTCCCTTGTGAATATGTTGTAGTAATCTTTGACTTTAGGCTCGAGCTTGTTCCTTTATCTTTACTTGTAAGTGGGGATGTGATCTTGAGCACTGTGAGATCATCAACCAAGCATAATCTTGTTTCGCCATCTTGTTACTTTGTCATCTTGTGACTTCTGGACCGACATGCTCATACCATTCTTGATTTATTGACTTGGAAAGATTTAATGTTGCATCTTTCTTGAAATTCTTTAACTTTAACACTTCATCACTTCGAGAAAGACGTTCGGTATCAGAGTGACGGAAACTTCTTTGAAATTCTTTGACTTTAATACTTCGTCACTTCAAGAAAGATGTACGGTATCAGAGTAGCGGAAGTCTTGAAACATGTACTTGAGCTTTCATGATGTCTTTATGTTTGTCGGTCAGGTATGAGCATGTGGTTATGAATCTTGTGAGTCAGCTGGAATCAGGTACCTTCACCACCATCTTTAAGTATCCTGCATTAAAACAGTTAGCAATAAAGAGGGGGACGAATATGGCTTTGTCATTCGCTCGTGTTTGGTTGGAGTAACCTTCGAATCCGTGAGGATCGACCTGTGATCAGGTAGATTCAATTTAAGAAGAATCTCCTTGACAGGATTTCCAGCTGAAGTATATAATCTTTCTAACACATTTGCATTAGATTCATTAAACTTCTCATTATCGGAATGTCTCAAAGCAGACATCACGATAAGTGAAAATCAATCAACGTGTCACTTGCTAAAGTGGTTTTGTGACACATCGAGAGTGTTAATCATTTCAAAAATTCATCATCAATCGTCAATTCATATCCTGGAACAAGTTTGATTCTTATAGAATCGCACCATCGTTTCTTTCCAGTTGTCACAAGTTTGATTCGTATAGAATCGCACAAGTCACCTACCATGAGCTTGTTTGATGTTGGCTCAAGCAGGATTTCCATCTTCATTGTGGATAATATCACTCGGATGTTCTGGCAAAATCACAAGGATAATGCGTAGGACTCTTAATATATATCTTGTTATTCACATTGTGTGACTTAGCAAGCATAATTTGACAAGTGTCCTAATGAGATTTATGGATGATCTCTTTTGGCTCTAGACTCAATAGTGCACTTTTGATTTAGTGATCGGAGGCTGGAGCAGACTGCCACCTTTTCAATATCAACTAACTCGGAGTGAGAAAGTCGATAGAAATGCGTGTAATCTCCGTGAGAAATGAAACAAGAGTCTTTTGAGAGACCTTGAGTGGCTAGGAAGGGTTGTGCATAGCGTCACTGGGTCCATGACAGTCTTCAATGTCAGACAACACCTTAGTGTTTCCGACAGTTTATGTATTGACCCGGTTTCTGCCTAAGTGTATGGAGGGCTTCTTTCTTTACACCCTTTATCCTTACATTTCTTTTTCATTCTTCAACCCCTTCAATGCTTACCGAGACTTCATAACTAACACCTTGTTGGGTTTGTTCCAGTGTTAGCTCCATCTCAGTCGGCATTATTCCCTTTTCTTTTTTCTCCTTTTATCCTACTAAGGACTTCTACATTAACTTGTGGATATCCTTGGGTAGAATCCCTCCGGTTCTTGGCTGGATCATGGGATTTGTATACCTAAGCCTAATGCCTTATAACATCACAATATTTATGTACATGGTCGGTTCTTTGGGTATTCCATCACAATCCTTCAAAACATTAAATATTTTCAATCAACGTGTTTATATAAATATCAAAAGATTTACACTGTGAGAGTTTATATTCATCAACAAAAAAGCTCCCCCTTAACATGTGCATCGTATCCGTAGTACATGCTAAGGTAGAGTGTACTGAGTCTCTTTGAGATGATCACATTTCGATACAAGTTAGATTCAGTTTAATCACATTTTCTCCCCTTATCTAAAATGTTAATCCCTTGATATTTTGGATATCAATTGATTAAACTTCCGGGGAAAAAATGTTATAAAATAATTTATAAGAACATTTTAATGCTCCCCCTCAAATTATGAGGGATATGTAAGACAGTGCTGAGTACTATAATTTGAAAATTTTGAATTTACTAAGAAATTCTTGAAAATTTTGTACTCGAGCACTCTATATTATCACCATAAGTCTACACTACATATATTCGAAGTACACTACATATATGTCGGTGTTGATGTTGTCTTAGCTTCCCCCTAAACCAGCAATCCTTTCTTGAGTAGATTCAGAACTTTCTTGCAAGCCACATCAAGCAGTCTTGATGTATAAAGCCCAGATATCCGAAGTACACAATTAACCCCTTTCAAGAATTTGTTACCGCAACACCAAAGTCAATTAAGTCCCGGATGTGCGCATTTCTCTCTTTAGGATATTGATGATATAAATTGCAACATCAAAGTCAACTAAGTCCCGAATGTCACAATTATTCCCTCTAAGTAGTCGAAATGATAACACCTAAGTCCCAAGTGTAGACATTTCTTCCTGCAGGATACTGACTATTTAAATGAATCATCATACCTATGTGTACCTCTTTTATCAAATATTTCTACTACACAATTAACCCTTTTAAGAATTTGATATCGTAACACCAAAGTCAATTAAGTCCCGGATGAGCGCATTTTACTTTTTAGGATAGTGATGATATATCTTGTAACACCAAAGTTAATTAAGTCCCAGATGTTTTACAATTAATACTTCTAAGTTGTGAAATGATACACTTAAGTCAGCTATGTCCTTAATGAGCACATTTCTTCCTCGGATGTTGACTATTATAAGGATCATCATACCTATGTGTACCTCTTTTATCAAATATTTCTACTCATTTTAAGAATAAGCTTAGTGATTGACCGGTTGGGCAAGACACTAATTGAATCAGAAAAAAACTCTTCTCACGTATTATATAATTATACTCCCAACACTTCCCCCTGGGGACCCAAATGATGCATACTGGCTAATGATGAGATGTCTCTTCCACCATGTGATTGAAATAGTGTACCCGAAAGATTCAAAACAACCTAAAATCAAAAGAAGCTAACCTCAAAAGATAAAAGAAGTTAAACCTCAAAAAGATAGGCTATGACACTATCAAGTATACATCTACTCCTTCCCCCTTACTGGTTTTGACACGTCGGAATCAACAAAACCTTATACGCATACATATTCGAGATTGTGTTTGAAGAATTAATAAGCTTAAATCTAGTCCGTGAGAATCAATTTCAAGGCTTTTAAAACTGTAAAAGTATTTCTAAACATTCCTAAGTCTTTTACAAACTATGAGGTGTTGGCAATATTTATTGAATGTGTTTAAGGCCTGAATTCAATAAGTCTCAATTTGCTATAAGTCATAAAGATTTAAACAAATGACCTCTAAAGATCTTGAAGTCTAATATAAATTAACTCCTCATAAAATTATTATCGTCATTATTCAAAAACTTTATCCATTTATTTCCATGACTTATTTGATCGATGTTTTAAAAGATTATTGGATGACACTTATAGGTCGCATGTACAAGCACATAAACAAGTATAAGGCGATAAACATAATTAAACAACAACGATATATTAAGCAATCCGGATTAAAACATACCAAACATTATAATCTTCATTAACATGGATAATACCCGAGGGTATTAGCCCACAATCATTGTTATTTTATAAACGTGATCAAACAATTAGAAATCGAATGATTAGGAAAGTAAGAATTACACGATGTCTTCTATGGAATTATGGTTGGTGCTTGACCTTGGCTGCTTCTAATATCTTGGAAAATTCGACTTTAAAGTGTATGGTATAGAGAATGTAATTTTTGCACACTGAAACTTGTTTTTGAGTCTCGTATTTATAGTGTCTGAAAACAGTCTGGATACGCCGTATAGAGAGAAGTGAATACAACGTATAGGGTTAATTTCCTTGGAGTTCATGATAAGATTAAATCAATCATGATTAATTGCCATCAATCACATTAACTTTGTATCTTTGACTGATGACCAGCTGTGCATACGACGTATAGGTGAAGAGTGATACGCCAGATCGGGAATTGATTATTACGTGTATTCTTGTGATGAGTTGGCGCTGATACGCCGTATCTTCTTTGCTGGATACGGCGTATAGTTGCAAATAACAGTTTTCTTCAAATGTCTTCATTTTAGTTCCAGAATTAAGCCTTTTAGCTTCGTCTTTACAAGTTACTCCATAATTATAGCAATCATAAACTTTAAGCAATTAAGTACCAATATCTTGCAATAATTATATAAAAGTGGGTAAAATATATGGGATAAATGATGGTAAAATGTGACGTTATTTGATGATATCAAATATCCCCCCACTTGAATCCTACTTGTCCTAAAGTAGACTTTAGAAAGGTTTTTAAAAATGTATCCTAACCGAGGTTAAGGATTTTTCCGTTAAGCACTTTTTCTGTTCTAACCACCTGTATAAAACCAAGCTCCTCACGAAATACGAAATGAAAACACTCAGATCACTCAACTAATCTAGGGTGTAACATTTAAGTAGTACACTCATTTGCTCGGTCGTGATTAGCTTCGTATGATAGGCTTGGAAAGGATACACATCTCCACCTCTAGAGCTAAGGAGTAACAAGTCAAAAGGTAAATTAGGTATTTATTAATAGGATTGGGTTTAATCATTCTTTTTTTAGGATGAAGAATGATATAGGGTATGGAGCTTCTGATTTTCCCCAAAGGTCGTCGTCAAACAAGGCAGCTGAGACATGCATACATGGCCGTAACGACAGAATAGACATCCACGCTCGTACACATCCTCATTCGAGTAGATCCTAAGGTTAGTTATCAGGAAAGGGAAGTAAAATGGTTGTTAAATAAAATAAACAAAATAAATGGATTAAAGCCAACAAATAGGGTGCGGTTGCTAGTAACTTTCCCCGACCGTTCCATGACAAAGATTTAAACATATGAACAAACGCCTCGATCATAGAAATGACAAAGACAACCTAAGTTGGCGATCACATAACGGTCAACTTCCCTTACATCCCGAACTTTACATACTTTTACAAAATAAGTGGTGATATCGGCCACTTTTTATAATACTTTACATCGTTGATTTTTGCACGTATCAACGAATAATCGATCCTTTCAAATAATCTCTTCGGTATAAGCTTAATGAACCGACTATCTTTCTTTTCAACAAATTTTTTTCTTTTTTTTTCTTTTTTCTGCTTGCTAATAATACATCATAAATCTTGGTGTAGTTCACTGTCTTCACTATCATCATTTGTCTGACTTATTCTTCCTTTAACTTTTCTTCTTCGGACATAACATATAATCGCGAAAGTAGAAAAATACACGAGCTACAAAATATTCCCATTGCATTGTGCAATTTTCCTGACCTTTACAGATACAGAGGTTCCTACATATGTCTAATACACCCATGATCATTGGTTTAATTTATTTCCATGTTTAAGTATCCCTTTGACCCTTGTTACCCAAAACAGACCCGGATTTTGACCTGGCAGAACCTTTGAAAAGTTGACACGTATTTACCATACTTAGACAATTCAGAAAAATCTCAAAAAAAATCATGGATGTAGCTAATATCATGAAGATAAACCCACGTAAATTTCAAAGGCTAATTCGTTATGTTTTGAGAATTAAAAATCAAATACTACAACTGAATTTTTTCAGACTAAATTCCTAGTTTTGACACTTTATCTTAAAAAATCTAAAAATCGACCTTCCCGACCTCCAATTAACATGAGGCCGGATTTTCCACAAACTAGATTCATTGAACTTAACCTTAGTCTCAAGAATTATGTCAAAACCATTTTTTATCATTAAGATATACCCCGTTGAACATGACCTAAGATTCTGCCCAGAATTATTAACCATGAAAACTCTAATCGACACCCATTAAAACCAACCCTAGGGTTTCTAATCTTGTAATTTTTTTATTAATAACATCATTAATGACCATCTAGGATTTCAAAACATGCAATTAAACCATTTTAAATTAGATTAACCCTAGAGAAATTGACAAGAATATAAACACTTTATTTCTTACAATCTTTTAGGTTTTATATGAAAACTTTTGCATATGAAATTATGGTGACACAAGAATGAAACAAATTAAGACTTACCTATGGAATGAGGGAGGAGTACAAATCAAACACCAAGAACACACCAAAGATTGAAGATCAAACCACACCAAGATTACTCAAAAACACCTAAACCTTCTTCTTGCTTGAAACTTTGATGGAAGAGTACACAAAATTATAGAGTAAGAATTTTGAGAGAATGATGAGAATGGGAGAGAGGGGGCCGAATTTATAAGGATGGAGAGAAGGGGGGACAAAATCTTTTATAACTTTAAAAAGATTACACATGTTTATCTTAATCCCTTTACACTCTTTTCCTAAATAAGTTTCATTACAAAAATAAAAGATTTTGGTGAGATAAGGAGGGGGAACAAAATATTTTTTTTCCATTTTTAAGATTGCACAAAATACTTACTAAAACCTTTAATGCTAATCCCTTAAAATAGGTTCTTTTAACAAAGGAAAATAAATATACAAAATAATCAAATTACAAGATTTATTATTTATTTATTTATTTATTATTATTTTAAAATGGCTGGCCATTTATGTACATATATATATTTTATATATTTAAAAAAATACCTTATGTTATATCTTTATAATTTCCCAAAATTATAACCTAATGTTTTAATTTCAAATACTTATTAATAAACTTTAGGTTATATTCAAAATTACCAATATGAAATGAAATTCAAATTTTTGGGTTTTACAACTCTTCCCCTCTAAAAAAAAAATTTGTCCTCGACATTGAAATAGGTAAATGAATTCAGGGCTATTCAGATTATGAAGGATGACACGGTTGGTATGACAAACGATAGGGGCGCGATTTTTAAGATGAAGATCGGTGTTCTAACAGATATATAGAAAGCCAAAAGGCATGTTTTGAAAACAATAGAAACTCAGCTCTGAAACTTTCCTTACAGCCTCGTAACATATATGAATACACTTTTAATGACCGTAAATGTTATCGATTTTTCCAGAAGACAAGCCATAGTTACCTCTGTTTAATATTATTCTTCCATTTTATAAATTTTTTCTTTGGTTTTTAAAATTTTATATTTTTTGTATTTTGATTTTATAAAAGTTTTCTAAAAATAAAAAATCTTTTTGGTTTTTATGGTTTTAATGTATATACATATGATACATGATATTTGAATAGGTACCACCACTATTCATCAACTTCATCTGCCAATTGATTCAGAGTCTCCGGCGTAAAACTCTGCATTCCCAGCTTGTTGATAAGAAATTCAATTCTCTTGCAAGGGCTTTTGTGAAGATGTCCGCCAGTTGATACTCCGTATTGACAAAGTAAAGTTCAATCACCCCTTTCTCAACATGCTCCTTGATAAAGTGAAATTTTATGTCTATATACTTCGACCTGGAATGTTGAACATTGTTGCAGCATATGGCAATAGCGCTTTTGTTATCACAGTACATTGGAATTTTATTGAATCCAAGGCCATAGTCGGTAAGCTGTGATCTCATCCAAAGAATTTGAGCACAAAAGCCAGACATAGCAATATATTCAGCTTCTATACTGGATATCGCAACGCTTTTCTGCCTTTTTGATGACCAACTAACAAGTCTATCTCCCAGAAACTGCATACTACCAGATGTGCTACGGTGTGTATCTTGACAACCAGCATGATCCGCATCTGCAAATGCTGTTAGTGCAATTGAAGAATCCTTCGGATACCATAGTCCCCGATTGACGGTTCCTCTTAGATGCCGAAAGATCCTTTTGACCGTATGTAAGTGCTTTTTACTAGGCCGAGCCTGATATCGGGCACACATGCATATAGCAAATTGTATGTCAGGTCTACTGGCTGTGAGATAAAGGAGGGTACCAATCATGCCACGATAGTGTGATGGATCAACGGCTTTCCCTTCTTTATCCTCATCCAGTTTAGATTTCTCTACCATGGGAGTATCTACTGGGTCACAAGTGTCAAAATCGTATTTCTTTAAAGATTCAAGGGAATATTTTGACGGGTTAATAAAGATGCCTCTGGTATTTTGAGAAATTTGTAGTCCTAAGAAAAATGAGATTTTGCCCATCATTGACATCTTAAATTTTAAACACATGATTTTAGCAAATAAGTCACAAAGATCAGGTGTAGATGCAGTAAAGATAATATCATCGACATATATCTGTACCAGAAGTAGTTCTTTAACTTCTCTACGGATGAACAAAGTGGGATCCACTGAGCCTTTGGAGAAGTCTTGGGATATCAGGAATGAAGACAACATGTCATACCACGCGTGTGAAGCTTGTTTCAACCCATAAAGAGCTTTCTTTAGCTTGTACACGTGATTAGGGTTATCTGGATCCACAAACCCGTCCGGCTGGCTAACATAAACCTCTTCCCGCAGATTACCATTCAGAAACGCAGTCTTCACATCCATTTGGTAGACGACCATGTTCATGTGAGCGACAAACGCGAGAAAAATCCTTATAGCCTCTAATCTTGCAACCGGAGCAAAAGACTCTTCAAAATCAATTCCCTCTTCTTGACGGTAACCACGAGCCACTAACCGAGCTTTGTTCTTTAGAATACCTCCCAGTTCGTCTAGCTTCACTTTGTAGATCCACTTCAAAGTAATAACCATAACTTTATCTGGTCGGGGTATGAGCTCCCATACTCCAAGGCGTTCGAACTCATTGAGCTCTTTTTGCATTGCTTCGATCCAGCAGGATTGAGTCAAAGCATCTTTATACGACGACTTGGGTCAACAACAGTGAGAAAATCAGCGTAGTAATAGAAAAAGAGCTTGCTCATGTAAATGCAGCCGAGTGAAACTGTCTAGCGAGTTCACCCGATTATGTTTTCAAGTAGATGATCCTTAGTCCATTTGCTATTGTGTTCAAAAATTTAGTGATCAGGGTGCACAATTGTATGAATAGAATCCAATGATGAAGATTGATTAGAGGGGATTTCTAGAATTAGAACCCCGAAGTACGGATCATTGTTAATATGTGCAACTTTAATATCATGATTATCTTCTTCAACATCGTTCGGAATAATGGGAGGATCGGTTTCAGGTGTTGTTTGAGAATTACTTGGAGATGGTGCATCTTGGTCAACTGTAGTTGATGAAGGTGAACCGGTTGAGTCAGCAAGAACTGGAGCAATTACTTCATTAATTGGAGCAACAAATTCAGAGGCTGAATGATCAACACTAGGTGAAGGATTGAGAAATTCATCGAACAACGATTGAAACAACATATCCCAGTCAGTTCGCGAAGGTGGTACAAATGTTGTTGAGGGTTTGGCACGAGTCCTGAACTGATTGTTACAGGAGTCATTTCATGAAGTGCGGGTCTTAAACTGCTGTGTTCAGAAGCCATAGTAGTTAGCTCATCAAAGTCAACGTGAATGGTTTCAATTATTCGTTTGGTACGTCTGTTGTAAACCCGGAATGCTTTATTCATGGGTGTATAGCCAATGAAAATACCTATGTCGGCCTTCGGTTGTAACTTGCCTAAGTTCTCGCTATCATTCGTTGGGTAGCATAGTGCAGCAAACACATGAAGATACGATAGGTCAGGAGGTTTGTTGTGCAGAAGCTTGTATGGTGTTTTATCGTGTCGAAGGCGTATCATGGAACGATTTTAGGTATAATAAGCTGTAGCAACCGCTTTGGCCCATAGAAATAAAAAAGCTTTTGCATAAATTAACATAGTACGGGCTGCTTCAATTAGCGTATGATTTTGTCTTTCACAAAAAAATACCCCAAGCCATTTTTGCTGTGGAGAGCGGGCAACCAGAATTATTCATGAGATATGCCAACTTTCTCCATAATAACTCACGCTATGTCTGATAACAACTCAGTTCCCTTATCGTTTAGATGCGTCAGACAGTTTTTTCCCTTAGAGTCTTACTTGGATCATCTTCAAAAAGTTGATAAAAAAGCTGATGCTTCCTATTTTTATCGCAAGCATTTTACCCATGTAAATCGAGTAGTAATTCGCAAAATAACCAGGATGTACTTCTTTCCATTGTACACCCTCGTCACGCAATTGTCACACAAATCCCATGTGCAACAATAGAATTTTTTTCTTGATTGGTATCCCTCAAATTTAGGTTTGTGAGGTTTCTTCGGTCTTTTACCTAATGCACATGCAGAACACAAATGGTCCTTTTCAAACTTGAGCTTAGGGAGACCTCGAACAAGACCATGTCTGGCAAGATGATTAATCGCTCTGAAGTTCAAATGAGAGAGACGACGATGCCATAACCAAGACTTGGTTTTAGAGGCCTTTGACAAGAGACAGATAGGAGAGGACGCCATCATATCCCCAAGAGAGAGTGTATAAAGATTGTCCCCTCGAGATCCAGTTAATAAATCAACACCTTCTAGATTGCGAATGTAGCAGGTGTGTTGATGAAACGCAACTTCAAGGTTGGAATCACAAAATTGTCCCACAGAGAATAGATTATGCCCAAGTCCTTCAATGTAATAAACCCTTAAAATTGTAACATTCCCAATCTGATAGTCTCCATAACCCATAATCTTTGCTACATGATCATTACCGAATTTGACTGTACCCAAGAACTTATTGACGAAATTGGTGAGCTGAGAGCGATCTCTGGTCATATGCTTGGAGCAGTCGGAGTCCAAATACCAGAGGACAATTTGGATAACCTGCATTCATCAAGAGAGGAAGATGGAACATTGGAAACTATGGATCCCCGGGATTGACTGGGTTTTGAATTGTTAGCAGTTACAGATTTAATAACCTTATAATTGTTAACAAGAACACTAGTTGTAGACTTCCTAGGTTTCCTTGAGTAAACCAATGTGACGACAGGTTTAGGTGTTTTATTATCTAGAGCAGATGATTTCCTAAGTGTCACTTCAGTAGTTGTGGTAATCCTAGTTAAAGGGCACGCATTTCCTACTATAGTGAAGGTCCGACCAGTAGGTCTCCTGATATATCCAATATTGGTAAACACCTTTCCTATTGGTTTCCAAACTTTTCTCTTTAAATTTTTCTTAACAGATCTAGATTTAGCACGAGCATTCACATTATTGATAAAATCAAGAACACACAAATCATGATTATCAGAAAGCATGCAACCATTACACTTAACACATTTAAGTTCATAATTCGCATTAAGCTTGGAATGCTGCACATGAGCAGTTCCTTTAGGTGCAACAACACAGTCTTTATTTTTCAAACTAGATTTAACTTTCCTAGGGTGGGCTTCTACTTTATTCTTCAGAGTACTACTTGGTGTTTGCTGAATCTTATCTTTCTTTGTATTGCCTGAAGGCTGTGATCCGCTAGCACTAGTAGACTGTTTTACTCCTGTAGAAGACAACATAGGTTTGTTAGAAGCTAGGTTTGAGGTATGGGCTGTTTTTGTGTTTCTTGAGGATGTGACGGGCTCAGTGAATCTAACTCTTTTGACTTTGTTCATCGGGGTCACAGCCACTAATTGTTCTCCAGAACTGTTGATACTAGGACAGGTTTTACTGATTTTAGAAAGCATCTCCTGAATTAGTTTAGTATACTTACAGGCAGATTCTAAGAGTAGATCTAAGGGATAATTAGCTTTAATATGATCGACTAGATCCCTAAGAACTGCGGCTTCTTCCTGAGAATGCTTAATATAGGCAGAGTGAGCTGTCCTTTTATTCAACAATTTGGGGGTTATTGGTTCCACATTAACTTGATGCAACTCTGGATCACTAGGGTGGTTTGAAACATTATTATCAACTAGGGCTTTTTGTTTAAGTTTCCTTAATTCATCCTTGAGAGCTGTAATTGCCAAAGCTTTTTCCTGAAGACTTGCATTTAAATCAGAAATTTCCTCAGACTTTTAGTTGACTTGACTAATTAACTTAGCACATTGTTCTTTTGATTAAATACGTGCTGGTTTAATCGAGTCATAAAGTTGCTTATAGGTCTGTTTCAAATGCTCATTCTCAGCAATAAGCTTTGTCACCCTATGATCAAATTCAATATTTATGGTTTCAATCCCTTCTAAGTCCTATTTGATTTGATCCTTATCCATATTTCCAATGAGAGATTTGATTCTCTCTTTCAACTTCTTAATTACCGTGCCTTTCTCTTGGGACTGAGCTTTCAATTCATTTAATTCAAATAAATGATCAAAACTTGGAACACTTTGATTTGAAACAGAATTTTCCCTTTGAAAAATTTCCTGTTTAAGTTGAGTGTCAACTTCTAAAGAGATGCAATGTTTTTCAAGAATGGTAAAACTTTTGAACAGTTTATCGTAAGTTTCCCTTTTAACAAAATCCATTTGAAGCTTAGTCTCAAGTTTGAGACACTTTTGACATTCATGCACATTCACAAAATCATTCTCCACGGAAGAATTCGCAATTAAGTTCACAATATCTTTGCTCATCACTTATTCCAAGAGTCGTTCATTTTTGTTCAAAACTTGATTCATCTTAACTTCAAATGTTTTTGACTCAATACGATGTTGTTCCACAGCCTGTTTCATTTGATAGAAGACATTTTGGACTTCAAAAAGTTCATCAACCAAATGTTGGTTGAATATACTAAATAAGTCCTTTAGAGCTTTTACAAATGGAATTATTTCATCCCTAAAACAAGCTTTTGTGTGTTCAAAACCCCACGAACCCTCAGTGATAGCTGTGGGTGTGGTCCTTTCTTTGACTACCACATCAAAGTTAGCAAGATGGTGTTTAAGTTTCTTCAAATTCATGTTAACCATGCTGACTTTAGGAAGTTCTTTTGAAACCTCAACATTGGTGGGTCTAATAGAAAGTGTGTGTTTTGAAGAATTCATAGAATTCTGAGACCAAAAGGCTTGTTCAGCAGATAATTTAGTTTGTGGAACAAATCGTGTTGAAAAATCTTTATAAAGTTGGTTAAGAGCAGCATAATCTATCGGTGTGGTATCAACTTGCTTTTCCTTTTCTAACATCATATTATCCTTATGTTTTAAAAGCATTTTGGAACGACTCTCTTCAGCAAGTGCTAAGGTCTCTTCTGAGTCAGGAATCACAATAGGATTAGTTTGAACAATAATATCACCAACATATAGCTTTGGTTTCGACTGCTGAGCTTTCTGCAGATAGAAGGGATTTTGAAAACCTAGAGCTTGTTTAGTGGTATTATCATAGAAAAACTGAGGTTTCGTCAACATGTGAACAGTTTGTGCAGATTGATCTCTTTTAAAAACAATATTATCTAGATGTTTGATCTGCTTTTCTAGAGCTATTTCTCTATCAATGTTCCTAGATTCTTCTTTCTTAATATAACACCTCGTGTTTTAGGGTCATTGACGTCGTCAATAAATTCGCTAAGTATTTTTAGTATTGTACGCGTTTGCTTTTAATCGTAATCGTTAACTTAAATCGCGTAAACTAAAAACGATCATTCAATGTAAACGGGCATCAAACAATTAAATGTTTACATCAAGCAAGGGTTAAGTAATTATTTTGAGGATAATTATTAACATTTTTCAATTATTTTTATTGGTTACGTAAATTTATTACGTTTCGCGATAAAGTACGTTTAGGCATACCCGTAACCACATTAATTAATCCACGCTTCAACAAATGCTTATTTTTTATTTTCAATGACCAAAGTTTTCAAAACTCTACCCATATGCATATACATATACACGTCCATATATATATTTAGGAAGCAACCAAGACATATAATTTCCAAGACTTACACTTGAAATAAAGGAAACTACAACTTATACTTTCATTTCCCTTGCCAAGATATTTAGTTAGCATAATTCCTTATTTCCATGGGATGATATACACATATGGGAACATAAATACATCACCATTAATAACCAAGACCATGTACAATCTAAACCTAGTTCATACATAGTAACCTTGACCAACTATTACCTTAATTCCCTCCCTTTTGTCTCCAATCTTGTCGTCCCCCCCTCCTTGACCATTTGGTCTTTGAAATACTTCATGTGACTAGCTTAGTACATATATATCTCATGTACTACAAGTAATAACATACACACAACACAACACTTAAGCAAATCAATCTTTCTTTCTCTCCTTTTTCCTTATTTGGCCACGGCAAGGATTAAACCACCAAGAAACATCCATACAAATTATTTCACCAATACTACAAGCATTCACATATCATATCTAAGCTATACTAAGGTGATTACAAGGCTTGGTTAAACCTTCAAAAGGGTTGAAGCAAGAAAGGAAGCTAGGGTTTTTATTTGGAAAATTAGGGTTTTCATTCCATAATTTCAAGCCAAGGGTTTAAATCACAAGGGTGTGATTTGTTTCCCATTCATCATTCCATCACACTAAGGTTATCTAACACCCTAATCTTTTCCTTTTCATGATTATATGTGAATATGATGTTATATAGCAAAATCACCATTAGGTTACTTTTAAACATGTAAAATGTATTTTTACTTGTGATTGTGAATTTGTACACTTATACACATGTTATATGGGTGATATTATGAGGTTATAAATGGATACATAAGTGTTTTACAATCTTGGTTAAGCTTAAAAAGTGTTAATGCAAGATTAGGGTTTTTAAGGATTTACATAAAAAGCTACAAGTAAAAGTGTGTAAATAATTTGTTAATCTTGTAAATCTTATTATCATGGACTTATGAGGACAAAGGATGGACTATTGGACATTATTATATGTATCACATATAATATTTATGGTATAAAATACTTGTGGTAATTTACAAAAGTAAAAAGTACATAAAACAAGCTTTATATAAAAGTATACATATTGAACATAAAGGGGCTGTTTGGATTTCGAATTTCTAACAGTGGGTTTGACCTTTTATAAAAATAATACGTCTCATGACGATTCCAAAAAGGTAAGAAACTCGAAAAACGGATTAATAACGAAAAAGATACGATAAAAACACGATTTACGTTAATACCGGTTTTATAAAATAAACTTTATAAAAGCAAGTTATAAAATACTTCTAAAACAGAAAGTTTAGTATTTTTCACAGATTGTACATATTTTTAGGATTCCAAAATGATAAGAATCGTAATTTTTCAATTAATAACGAAAGAGTTACGAATTTCACAAGTTTACGATAATAATACTTTTATAAAAATACTTTTATAAAAAGTTACTGTTCATGACAGAAACATTTATTTTTGTAAACCTCATAAATAAATAGAACTTTCAATTATGAGAACGTGCTCGAAAGAATTACTAAAAACGGAGCTAAAACGAATAAAATACGACGTTTACGATAATTAAAGTTTATAAAAGTAATTTTATAAACTATGAACAGTAAAAATTACTAAAAATGTGATAATTTTGATAACGAAGACGTGCTCGAAGGAATCGCTAAAATCGGGATTAAAACGAATAAGTTGTTGCATTTACGGGTTTTACGACAATTAAATTTATAAAAGTAAATTTATAAAACGTCATGAACAGTAAAAGTATTGTTCATCAGAAGGTTATAAAATATAAAAATGTAATATTTTTATATATCATCTTAATACGAAGACGTGGACGTAAGAAACGCGAGAAACGGGTTTAAAACGGGAAAGTTATGCTAGTTTTACCAGACGATATTATAAACGTTTCTCCTATTTATAAAACAACGATTTTTAAATTACAAATAGATGGTGATGAGCTATATATACGCTATTAGTTATCAAAGTACATAGTACTTATACGACCTATGTTTGATTAGTTTTCCTTCGGATTCGTTTGTGACTTGTTATTTCACTTACTCGATTATTACTCATTCACAATCACTTCCTGAGGTGAGTCATACCCCACGTTTTACAGATTTTTTTTATAAGTTTTTGGGGTGAGAAACAGCATCTGGTTTTTACAATTGGACACAAAGTGGTTAAGTTTTCATTAATGATTACGTTGCCTAAGTATGCGATAACCCTAGTTTTGAGCCCATTATCCATGGAAACTGTCAGTTAACTGGATTGGACTCGAATGTTATGAATAGATCTATGAGGATTGACATCCCCGTTCGATGTGATAATCTATTACTTGGGGAAAACGCACGTAACCATGTCGAACATAGATTTTCGAGGTAGAAACATCATCACGGGCAATGTAGGCCATTTATATGTATTCATTTATGTGGCGAGCTTCAGTGTCATGACTGAGGGCTATGTAATCAACATTTATATGATGTCCTGCATCTGTTGCATTATCATACACTTGGGAAATCTTGAGGTCCTACAATATATGATTTATCAAACCTATGAATTCACCAACATTATTGTTTGACGTTTTAAGCAATGGTATTTTCAGTGTTCCAATAAGCACGAGGTGCAAGGATACGTTGTTGGTTTTGATTTGGATACATGCATTAAAAGATTTTGTCGCATTAACATTTTGTAGATCTGTTGTATTGGCTAGGAAATCAGATTTTTGTGTAGTTTGAACAAGTGAAGCTTCGGGCTTATGTAACAAATACTTTGTTAAATCCAATGTATCAGTTTTTAAATGACTTTTTGGTCGTTCTATATACATCTTGTGTTATTGATCTATGAAGTAACACGCCCCGGACCCTTATTCCGCTGTGACCCAATTTGGGGGTGTTACAGATTGGTATCAAGAGCCAAGGTTATAGAGAACCAGGTCAAATGTTTTTTTGTCTGTACTATAAACCATTTTCAAACATTGCATACATACAAAGGGGTTTACACGGGACATTCATACGTGCAAAGATTTACATCTTACCACTAGTTATTACATTAGTTGAGTGACTAATGCTATTCTTGAATTGATATACATGTATATATAGAATGTATATTACTATAAGAGTCTTATATTAAATACTAATATAAACTATTTTGGATTTTCAGATAAAGTCATGTCAGATTCAGATGAATCAGGGGTCACATACACGGAGATATCCAGTACATTTGAGGAGTTGTCAGATATAGGATCACCACGAGTTGTACCATCACCGGACTACATACCAGGCCACGAGGAGCCACAGTCTCCACATTCACTAGATTATGTTCTAGAGCCGATATACCCTGAGTATATGCCACAGGAGGATGAGGTGTTTCTGGCAGAGGAGCAGCCACTGCCTGGTGCTGCCTTACCTACTGCTTAGTCACCAGATTATGTTTCGGAGTCCGATCCTGAGGCGGACCCAGAGGAGGATGACGACGAAGACCCTGAGGAGGATCCTGTTGATTATCCTGCCGATGGAGGAGATGACGGCGATGACAAGGAGGGGTCATCAGAGGATGATGAGGATGATGATATAGACATCGAAGCGATGATAGGAGGAGGAGTGAGGCACCCAGCTCCTTGCCGGACTCTGTAGTTTGCTTTACCTGCCTACTATCAGGCCCTATCTGCGGAATGAGACATAGCCATTCGAGACTGATGAGTCTGCGCGCCACCACCACCACCCCACCTCTGCATATCGTGTTGACAACTAGATTTATATTCCACTACCAGCACCCTACACCAGATAGGTCTATGTAGAGGTTGCCAGACTTCTCGATATATTCTACTTCACCATCACACCGCCTCTCCCTATGGCCGTCACCACTTCCCCATATACCTTTTTTTTGCTTCGTATCCCTACCTTAACCCTACCTTTCTTCCTTTCTTTCAATTACCTTCTCTATTCCTTCTATAAGCCTTCTCCTAGCTATACGTTCCTACTTCTAGCATTCCGTCTCTCTCTACCTTAACTTCTCTCCTTCCTCTATTCACTCAACTTCTCTCTCCTTCTCTTTATAATAATTTGCCTTCCCTCCTACTTTCTCTCTTCTTGACTTCTCTAATTCTTCTACACTTTCTACTAATCTTCCTTTTCTCCATTCTAAACTTGTTCTTCTTACTTTTCTGAACCTTACTCTCTTCCTCTCTCATACGTCCACTTCGTTTCTCTACTTCCCTTTCTCTTCTAATCTGTTCTGACCTTCTACTGACTACTTCTCGTCTTCATTCTCTTCTTCACACCGTCTGACTCACCTTCCCCACGTCTATCATTAGCTCTTCTATATTCTTCTCTTCTTTCTCTCTACTCTCTTCTTCTCCTAGATCTACTTCGCTCAGGTTGCCAGACTTCTCGCTATATCTACTCCACCATCATCACCGCTCTCACCATGGTCTTCACCACTTCCCCAAATACCTTCTCCACTACTACCCCCGATACCATCTCCATCACTACCAGTATCACCACCACTACCAGTATCATCACCAGTGCCTGTGTTATCTCCATCACCACCTGCTAGTCCTATTCGTTCATTGGGCTATCAAACTGCTATGATCCGGCTGAGAGCCGAGGCCGCTTCTACTTCCCATTCACTACCATTACCACCACCCTTTATACTCTCCAACACTAGGCCAGCTGCACCATCATCAGGGACACCACCCTTGCATTTACTCTCTACTAACCGTAGAGAGGACAGACCCTAGGTTACCATACCACCTCGAAAGAGGTTAGGTATCGCTCTTGGTCCTGCATACGAGGTCGGAGAGAGCTCGTCTGCTGCTACTGCTAGACCGGCTGGAGGTCTTAGGGCAGGCTATAGTTTCGTAGCTACTATGGATAGGGAGATCAGGCGTGGTCTGGAGAGAGATGTTGGATATGGGATCACCAACTCATGAGATGAGATAGTTGAGACCCTGCAGGGGGCACCAGTTAGTACTGACATGGAGTTGGGTTGACATATGACAGCGTTTGAGACTAGGGTTAGGCAGGATATGAATGAGATTTATACGAGGTTAGATGATGAGCAGAGTCAGCGACAGCTATTGGCTGGTCGGCTCAACATGTTGTTTAGAGATAGGCGTGCATATGCACATACACGTTTTCTGATGGAGACAGAGGCCAGGATGTCTCAAGAGGCATGGGAAGGATCCATGGGGGCTAGCGACCTAGCACGTGCTGAGGTTATCTCACTACGTACCACAGTGTTAGCTCAACAGTCAGAGATTAGAGAGTTATAGTCAGCAGACCGTAGTGTAACATTTCTCATTTTTAGGTCATTGTACGACTCTATTAATGATCACCGTTTATTTTAGTCCGATACGCGTTTAATTTTTAATATTTACTTTTAAGCTAAACCGTGTGGACTAGAAATAATCAATTAATGTAAACGGTCATAAAATAAATTGAGGTTTACGGCAACCAATTAAGAAATAATTATTTAGAAAATAATTATGTGCCTTGCGTACTTTATTTTTATTGGTCACGTAAAAGGGTTACGTTTCGCGATAAAATACATTTGGACGCACCCCGGAAATACCTAGACTCAAACCAATACCCGTATTAAACGCCTAGACACAAAATTAAATAAAATCTTGTGTTAATATCACTTGATTTCCGAAATTGGGCAAGTAAACCTATACAAATCGTCCTAAGTGATTTACTAAATACTAAAAATCTTGCTAAGGATCCTAAAAGTACTAGTACATCACCTAACTAATTAAGGCTTGTCCTAATTGTCTCAACTAACCTAATACCCAATGGTTAATGACTCACTCTCCTTGCCTTGGTCCCCTAGGCCACGGCTAAGTGTCCACAAACACACAAAAACCATAAGATTTCATATCTTAGCAAATCTTATACAAACACATCACCATTAAGAGTTGTACTAAATGGTTTAGCAAGAAAACCATGTGTGGTTAACTAGAAAACCCAAATACCACTACCTAGGGCACGTTCGGTTTTGTTTGTGCAACTAAGGAAGTGAACTAGCAAACTTGCCTATAAATACACACTCACTCTTACCCTTTTTCACTCTTACAAGCTCACACACACACTTTCAAAAGGCTAGACACTTCCCCTCTTTGTGTTCGAGTCTCAAACCGCCAACAAACATCCACAAGGGGGTATACGCGCTACGGGTTAGCGATTTACACGTCCACTCCTTAATCTCTCGAGCTCTAGGACCTTTTGTAAGTTGCATACAACTCACTTCAAATTGTATTGTACGTATTCGTTTATTGTAAACTAGCTTAGGGGTCAAGTATATGTGCGTACGATATACTAGCTTGAGAACGCGCATGATAAACGTAAAATGAACGTGTTATGAGCACTTTGGCTTCGTTTAATAACTTGCGTGGGGATAGAAATGTAAAAGCTAACGCAAACAATAACCTTGATATATAAAAATGGACCACGACGTAGGTAATAAGCCTTGCTCGCGAATTTGAAGTGAAACTATACGTAAACTATGGTTGTAATCACGACATGAGGATGTGGAAACATGTATTCGACGTTGATGAGTGTTTGCATGTCACGGATAACCCTTACCCGCGTAACCAATGAAACTACACGTAAACTTTAGTTGTAAACATGACAAACTTGCGTGGGAAAGTGTATGCAAGAATAACGAACACTTGCATGTAAAAACGGCAACTATAAATAGGATTAGACACACGACATATAGCTAGGGCAAACAATTTCGAGTCTTACGTGTTACTAGAAGGGTATCGGGCCACTAGGGGCTTTTCGAAATCCAAGCAAGCTCACGGATTGAGCCCAACAGTCCAATGTTGGACCATAGCTTATTTTAAGCTCGTCCGAGCTTATTAATTGGATTAGGAGGCTTATTGAATCTTACATAACTCAAGCATGCATGGAAAGAACACCTAATAGGCCTAGTTAGCCCAAAGCCCCACCTACGGAACCAAACGGGCCCAATAAACAACCCGACGGGCCCACAGCTTATTAATAAGCTCCCACGAGCTTATTAAGAGACCTAGGTGATTATAGGACTCACATGAACCTTAGAATACCTTAGCGGGAGCTTAGAAACCCATTCGGACCCTCAAGGGGCCTTCTAGCCCATTAACGGGCCCTAAATGAACGAATAAGCTCACAATAAGCTTGGGCAGCTTATTGATGATCTTACGGGAGCTCAATAAGTTTAGAAGACTTAAATACACTTAATGGACCCTAATGGACCCAACGAAACACTTTAAAACCCTTATCGGGCCTTAACAGGCCCAAGCCGGCCCAATAGGAATACTTATTAGCTTATTAGCTTAATTTGAATAAGCTGAAATAAAACAGCTTGTTGGGCTTAATATGAATGGTAAATAAGCTAGCAAAGCCTAAAAACCAAAAAGGGTGTATCGGGCTAAGCTATTGGGCTTACGGGCCCAATAAGCTCGAGATAAGCCATAATAAGCTCCCCGAGCTTATTTTAAGCTTAACAGACCCACATGAGCTTATTAAAGACTTTGGGACTTATTAAAACTATAACGGATCGTTAAAATGCTAAACGGACCTTAACGGGCCCAATAAGGCCCGTTAAGCCAAAAATAAGCTCGATAAGCTTATTTTTAAGCCGAAACAACTTTTATAACTTAATTGAGCTTAACAAAGAGAAATGACACTTGTTGAATTTTATTTGGAGCTAATATGCTATTTTCGCAACTTGAGGGACTAAAAGTGTCCAATTCGAAACTTAAGGGATTAACTTTATCATTTTCGAATTTCAATAACTCCAGGGACTGTTTTTGAAACATTCTGAAACTTAAGGATTTAAGTGAAATTATAAGGACCTAAACTACACCTTGGTAAACTTAAGGGACTAATTATGTAACTATCGAAACTAAAGGGTTTAAAATATAAATGTTTATATTTATAAACCTAGGGACTAAAGTATAATAACTAGAAACTTAAGGGTATGTTAGTAAACAAAAGTGAAATAAATAAAACACTTAACGAGTCGGTCGAACATTAAGATATTCGGACATTGAACGGGTTTAATAACAAGTTAATAAATAAGTATATTTATTAATAATGATTTCACGTTTCTCGAGAACCATCGGAATTATAAATACAATAATCTTGTGCATCACCACACAAGTGATAACGGTATATATAAACTTAAAATGGAATTTAGTTTATACAATGAGTCGTTAGCTTAAATGTGTAAACTAAGACTTGACCGTACTTACTTAGGTACTTGACGGTGTGATCCACTGCTTACTTGGATATTTATTATCATTCAGAGAACTACCGGCTAAGGTGAGTTCATAGCCCCATGTTTTACAATTATTTAAATGATTTACATCCTTGGGGTGAGAACATGCTTTGTTTTACAAATTGGACGCAAGTGTACATTTTATACCATGATTACGTGTTTGCCTAAGTTACCATAACCCATTATGTCCATGATCATGAACTGTTAATTGCATAGATGTGATTGGGAATTACATTGTGTGGGCGCGAATGTTATGGATAGATCTATTAGGGATTGACAATCCCCGTTCGGGTGACTAGCTATCACTGGGAACGAACGCATACCATGTCGAATCTGGGATGTTGCAGGGTTAGCACATCATTCACGGACACTTGTTGGCAAATGTATATTTGCATTCATATATGTCGAGCTTCGGTGTCATGAGCTTAGGAAAACGTAATTACTTTTATGATGTTTGCATTTGTTGCTTAATCATACACTTGGAAATCTTGCGGTCCTACAATCGATTTACATAAACCTATGAATTCACCAACTTTATGTTGACGTTTTAAGCATGTTTTTCAGGTCAATAAGGCACGAGGTGCGATGATACATTGGGAGTCAATAAATGAAGAGTCAACACTTAAGATTTGGGGTCTTATTACACTTTGGGGACAATTGTTATAAACCGAAATCTTTATTTATATTGTTGAACAATATGAAGCCATGAGCTTATGTAACAAACAAGTATTTTGTTAATCCAATGTATCTTTTTCAAACGACACGTTTAGTAGTCGTTCTCAGATCTTGTGCTATTGACCCAATAATGTAACGCTCTCGGATATTCAAACATTCCGCTGCATGCTTAGATTTGAGGGTGTTACATTATGTATTTGCGACTTGAGCTTCCTCCTTTTAGATATTCAAGATCATTGTTGATGAAGTGATCATAAGGGATGATTTAACAACCTCGTGCATCCGGAATTAAAGGAAGTGGCTTGCTAAGATCATAGGGGTACGGTCTTCCTTTAGGATTATGCCAATCTAACTGATCATTGGTAGCTTTGAATACTTCTTCCAGATGGTATTCTAACTCCACAACACTCTTGCATGTGCCTTTGATGAGATCATATGTTGGACCAGTCAACAGATCTTGAGTTAGATGTTGAATGTTCAGCCGATTCATTATAAAAGCAGAGAAATCGATAGGAGTAGCCAGAAACTCATTGAATGAGGATGTTGTACCTGAAGCTTATGCTAACTTAGTCATCCACTGTTGAGGAGGTCGGTCATCAACCGTCTTTGTTTGGTTCCATTCTCGATTAGGAGTTCAAGAGCCATATGGATTCCATAATCGTTCATCAACATCGGTTGCCTCTCTAACAGGAGATACATCATCATTTCCTGTATCGAACTCTTGATGAAATGGTTCATCCAGATCATCAACCCTTGGATCATGCTCCTCTTCTTGAACAGACTTGCCTGATGATTTTTGTGGAGA
>BQNB010093405.1:0-18258 GCA_026074375.1 Tanacetum coccineum | reverse complement strand
ACCCAAATCACCAACATCCTCTACATCACCATCAACCTATGGCTACTTGAACTCATCAATGTATCATTCTCTAAGAGTGCCACCACCACCTCCAACTCAAGAAAGTGGTTCCATGGACATCACTCTCTTGAGTTTCTTAATAAAGTGATTTATAAAAAAAATAAAAAAATAAGAATAATAATAAGTGTGCAGCTATTAGATATGTGTTTTTCCCTTTTCTTTCTCTTCTTTGAGAGAATTAGAGGAGGACGCGGTTACCTTGCTGAAACGGATACCTTGCTGAAGCGGATCCGTAAGTTCTCAATGGCTCAAGACATTGGGGCACGTGCGGCTATTCATATTTTTAATAGGATTAGTTTCGCTGTTGCTAAAGTAGTGGGGGCTTACATAGTATCTCGGCTCCCTTCTAATTTTTTTTGTAAATCCTATGAATTTCTAATAAAGTGAAGTTTTTTAAAAATAATAATAATAATAATAATAATAATAATAATAATAATAATAATAATAATGTAAAGATACTACTGATTTAAGTATAATATTCAAAATTACAATGTAATTCAAAACTTTTAATTAAACTTCATATGTAATATGAATTTCTTTTGTTGATGTAATTGTAAAGATTGAATTACAATTACAACGAAACCAAACAACCTACGTAATGTAATATGAATTACAATTCTCTTCATCATGCGAACCAAAGAATCTACGTGATAAAATCAAATTGCAATTACATCCTAGTTACACCACATTACAGCGAACCAAACGCCCCGTAAAGATACAAGCTAATATATCATGGTGTATGATGAAACGAACATTTACGAAGTCAACATCTCAAAATAAAGTAAACCATAAGAATCTACTACTAACCTTTTGTGACCGTACGTATGATCTTAAGTTAAAAAATATATCCCCAACTTATCCCAAAGAACAAAACTATACCACATATAAAAGATAAAAAAATAGAGGTTTACATCATGGGTTATAATGGCGAAAAGTGAAAAATGGTGGGATTTGATTTTCCACCATCTAGATTAGGGGTGCAATCGAGTCAAGCCGAGCTCGAGCTTGGCTTGAAAAAAAATAGTAGGCTTGAGCTTGGCTTGATAGCTCGTCAAGCTTTAACCATATAGGCTTGAGCTTGGCTTGAGTATGATTTGATTAAAGCTTGAGCTTGACTTGGAAAGCTTGAATGTGTAGAAAATTAATGTATTTAATAGCCAAATGCCCAAACTCATCAATAAACATATGCATAAAGTAAAACAAACAAAAACCATTAGTAAAAACCAAGGTAGATTAATTAAACATTAATAAAACTAACAATAACATTCTCGTACAAAGTCCAACATTAGAATGAAACACAAGCCAATGTATTAATTAATGTTCAAACGTACAAAGTATTTCAACAAAAACGTACATTAGCCAATGTACTAATTAGTTTTTTTATTAGTTTTGGCTAATGTTCTCAAAAGTAAAACTATGTATAAAGAATACAAAGCACTAGAATATAAATCGTTAGATTAATTAGAATTAAAGGTCATTTTAGAATACATTATTCATTTATTTATGAAATAGGTCCTTATAATTAAGTTAATACTCAAATTACCCCTTAATTACTTATATAAATTTATTATATATTAAAGCTCAAAAAAGCTTGATTAGAGCTCGAGCCGAGCTATTAAAAGCTTGAGCTTGGCTTGCTATAGGTTTCGAGCTAATTTTTAGGCTTGAGCTTGGTCTTGAGCTTAATAAAAGCTTGGCTTGATCAAGTCAAGCTCGAGCTCGAGCTCGAGTTGCTTGATAAAAGCTTGACTTGATTGCAGCCCTAATCTAGATAATATTTGACTTAATGTTTGATGAACTAAAGAATTAGTTTATCTTGATTGTTGAAGGGCATGTTTAACGACAAGTGTTAATGAGCGTTTTGTAGCAACCAACAATTAGAGTGTTAACCGCAATGTTTGTTTTTTTGGTAAATGGCTTTTTCGGTAAATATTATTGTTTTGAAAAACAATTAAGTATGAAGAATGTAAGTGAATCTTACATCTTTGTCTAAACTTAGGCAAAATAAACACACCAAATGCGCTTTAAACTTAACCTATCTTAAAAATAACATGCCAAACTTATGAGACTTACATACGCTAGTTGACCACAAAGACTCAAATCAAACTTATTAGCAAACTTCATTTGAGCATCAATAAAATCACAATCATCAAAGTCATCATCGTGCGAGTCTTCATTGTAAGTCTCTTTCCATTGTTCATATAGGCTCTTATTTCTCACACCACTACCAGTTTTGTTAACCTTAGAACTCATTGATGTCATAAAACCTTCAGTTTTATTGAACACCTCGTCCACTTCACTATCACTATAGCATTAACCGGATCATCAACCTTTTTTAGTGCCTTCCCATCATCATCCACAAGCACAAGTTTTTCGTCCAGCATTTGTCTTTTTAGGTCATTAATGCTTGCTGCTAAAGGGTGGTATCTGGACTACCAAATGCCTCATATGAAGTCCCGTGAACAAAAGAAACCACGTAATAGTTTCCCCCTTTCTCAGCCAACTTTAAATTTTCCCCATTCGTACCCCGCTCATCATCGTTTTCAATTGTATCAAGTGCATCAAACGGGTTAGAATATCTTACCCTTGTCTAGTCAATCCAGCTTGCTTCTTTTTACCACTTGAGCTAGCACCATTCTTTTTAAAGACAGGTTGATAAACTTTTTAAGTCGACTTAAACTGAACTTTATAGCCCAAATTCAGACTAACCTGAACTCCTTTAACATCTTGTCTAGGATTCTTCAAAATTTTCAACACATCTGAAATGAATTTCTAAAGGCATTCATCCGGGACGTGAACAAAAACCTTACAGCTTGAGCATCATTGAGGTGTCCACTCAAAGTCAACACGAATAATACTCATAGTATAACCCTTACCCATAAATTTAGGAACAACAACTACGAGAATGTCTTTCAACTCTACATTAGCTCGCAATTTAACCATAGCTCTCGCATAACTCGACCTACCCTAAGAATCAGTGTAAATAGACGATGTATAAGATTTTAGCATCATGAGAGTGTCGAGTTTTGTTGCAATAACACTTTAACCGTTTTCGATGAACACGGTAATCGGGATATCATGAAACTTTACCCAAATAGGGATATTACACACATGCTCCTTCATAATGTTAGCATATGGCGACCATCTTTTCTGAATTAAAGGCACACTGCGAATTAACTAAGGGTCATTCTCAATCATAGCATCCATCTTGTCTTTAGAACTGAACTTGAAGAGAAACATACCGTTAGTGGTCATCATTGATTTAATAAGGCCTTATTTACTCCAAGTATTCTTTATGTAGTTTTCAACAACCGTATAAGCCACACGTTTACCCAAAAAGAATGCATACACATTATTACTAAGTCGTTCATGCACAACAAGAACCGACTCCAATGAGATAGCGACATCCGCCCCATTACCGGTAAGCTCACGCAATGTACGAAAATTAACGGTTTTTCTACTTGGTTCACCCTTCAACAATGTAGCAAACGAAACAGCCTTGATGAATTATTTGGTATATTAATTGTTTGAGACGAATCCCTACTCGTGTGCTTTCCAATATCAGTCGCCTCTTCACCAATCTTTTAGCTATTGAACTCGTTGGATCATCACTCGACATACCCTTCCTCTTTGTATTAGCATGTTTATCATTATGAGATGATGAGGAATCAACAAACCTCGTAACCGTATTTGAATCCTTTTTTCCTCTACCCTTTCTCTCTCCTGAAACAAGGAACCCTCTTTCCATGTTACACCATGTAATCAGCACTAAAAAACACATGAAAACCCAACCCTAGTATACCAATATACTTCGAACAACAGCAACAACAACCCAAATTAAAACAGAAAAGACCCTAAACCAGTCGTAAAACTAGTTCGAGTTTATTTGTCGAATAAAGCACCACGACATAACCAAAACATCAAGTATATGATTAATAAACCCTAATCATCCATAGAACAATTTAGGATTATACTAACACGAATTAAGCACCAACAGACGATTTGAATTAAAGCGAATGTATATACACTAACTAGAATTGAACCCTAATATTCAAGAAAACTAGACCGATTAAGAATACGTATCAATAGAATGTAATCATAAACAATACACACACCACTAACAGGATTCGTAATGGTTTAATTATCGAGAAAAACTAAGGATCGATTAAACTAAGATTTTTTAGACAACGAAAACCCCGTAGTTATAACTTTATTATTGACCATTAGTTATAATTATGAAACCCTAAATACCCTAAACCCACAAACCAAGCTTGGGCCTAATTATCCACTAATACTCCCCCGCAGTCCGAGCGACGAAATCGCGAAAGCTCGGACTGAAGTAGTAAACTAGAAAAGAAAAGACATAAAACATTAACATAATAAAAGCGCATAACTTTAGTCGACTTGTAACAAAACGGTACCAACGATCTACTTTAGTACCGGTAACAAAACCGTACCAACGATCGACTTTAGTCGACTGGTAACAAAACCATACCAACGATCGATTTTAGTAGACTGGTAACAAAGCAGTACCAACGATCGACTAAAAAAAATAACAAAACCATAAATTATTTTTTTATTTTTTTATTTAAAATAATAAAAACTATAGATCCCTAAAAAATCCCATATGAACTTCCTTCTGTGTCTTCTGATCCGGCAATCAACATCCCAGCAAGTGATAAAAAGGATTCTTTTGTAGGATTAATATCATTGGCTGCTTGCCAAAGATAATCTTTGACAAGTTCAAACAATGGTGAACTTCGTTTGATCTTTCATAGCCAAACTCGTGTGAAAACTTGATTAATTACTAAGGGCAGGGTTTTAGAGATCATTATTTTGATAATTGAGAGGGTTAGGGTTTGACGGGGTAGCATAGAAGAGGCGGCTCAACTTAGCCACCTACGTCTGAGGATTAGACCCGCTCCGATACCATGTTAGACAATGAACACCCGTATGTATAACTTTGTTATTGACCATTATTTATAATGGTGAAATTTCGAATATCCTAAACCCACAAACCAAGCTTCAGCGCCGGCCCTGGCTATGGGCGGTGCGGGCAACGACCTAGGACATCCAATGAATAGGAGGCATCATTTTCATGGTGATGTGAATATATTTCGTTTGAGGCTTTCGTGTTGTCTGTGACTTGTGGTTTACTTCTCATCCATGGAAGAAATTAAGAAAATAAGATTGGAGATGAAGATATTAAGAGAGAGAAACAAACATTTATTGCAAATTTCAATGTTTCAAGACAAAAACTAGTGTTATTTGTCGCTACCTACTATTTTGATTTTATATTTAGTTTCATTTTCCTTATTAAATTCAACTTTAATTTGTACTAGACGAGTACCCGCGCATAGCGGCGAGAATTTCTAGCGGTAAATAATTGTAGTGATAATAAAGTTTATAGGTTATAAACAAAAAATAATAAAAGTTTGATGGTTTGAAGATTAAACAAAATGTTTTGAAACCCGGTTCGACCCAACAGGTTCAACCGGTTCTGGTCGAAAAACGGGTCAACATGTATTTATAAGCCACAAAAAATTCCATATTACAAATCAGTTACCAATCACACATTTAATCCGGCCAAGATATTTTTGTCAAGTCATCAAATTTTACCAATCACATTTAATGTCAAGATTATTAGTTTCTAAGGCTTGCACATTTAATTTTCAAGACTTGTACATTTTTAAGTTTTTCGTCACACATTTAATGTCAAGATTCTTAGTTTTCAAGACTTGTACATTTAGTTTCCAAGGCTTGTACATTTTTTAACTTTCAACATCCTACTCTTTTCAAGGAATATGTGAAAAATGCTTTATAATGTAGTATAGAAGTATATATATAGATAGATAAGACTTGAGCTCAAGACTAATCCTACATCTAAAGATCCAGCTAATGGAGATTAATGAAAATCTAATCATGCCAAAAATATAACATGTCTAAAATAAACATACTAAAATATGACACGCCTAGAGTAATTATGTATAGACTAATAATTTGTGCATGACAAATGAAAATCATGCTTACATTTGTCGAACCAATATTAGTCTATAAAAGTTACATAACACGAGTACCATACACACGTAAAAATGTATCTTTAAATGTAATGTTTATTGTCGTCCTAAAATATTGATAAGAGTAATTAAACTCGATACATGTCGCTGTTTCTAAGCCAATAACTGGATGCAAAGATTGCAGCACCATGAGAAACTTCATTCATCACCCCTTCATGACCTTTCGGATAGAATATACCGGTGCGAAGATGCAGAATCCAACAGCTTTCTTCACGTTCCTCGTATACTTTATCTTGTTGTCGTGCCTTATGCCTAAATGATTGTAGTTCATCTTCATTATCATAACACTCGTTGCATCTATAAAAAAACATTTGAAAACATAAACCTTCAAAATATATAACAAAAAACCCTCAAAACATGCCAAATCATATAATTCTATTAAAATATTAAAAAATACCTAAAAATATTTTAGCAATGGTGACGAGCAGCGGCAGCCGACGACGGTGAGGCGGCAACCGATGGTGGTGGGGGGTAGCCGACGGTGGTTAGAGAAGAGTGAATGAGAATTGAGTGAATGAAAATTGTGTCATGGGTATAATAGATTTATATAGACATGAGGTTATTAATTTGAACTTTCAAATTAACAATTAGCATTCAATGAAATTAACAATCACACATTTAATATCAATATTATTAGTTTTTAAGGATTTTACATTTAGTTTCCAAGGCTTGTATATTTCTAGAGATTAATGAGAACATTAATCTCTTCCATAATTAGTCAATTAGCATTCAAAGCATCCGAAATTATCATTCTAGCATTCAATGAAATTAACATACGATTCAAATTAGCATTATTACAACTATTAATAGTAGAATGAGTTGTACATTTAGTTTCTAAGGCTTGTACAATATTCAATTTTTTAATTCCTATTTTTTTCATGAATGGGTGAAATTTCCTTTATAATGTAGTATAGATAATTGTAAATTTGTAATACTTGGACGAATCATTTTTTAAATCATGTCCAAATAATAAGATAACAAAATGTTAATAGTCAATGATCCGATGGAGTAAAATGAATTGATGTCCAACTTTTTATTTAATTGACATGTTTTATTTGGAGGCTAAATTATTACAAAATAATGTGTGTTTCTTTATAATATTTTGTAGTCATTTTCTGTATTCCGTTGAGAGCCGTGAAAATAGATGGTTTAACGAACATTTTTAAATCGTTCGGTAAAAAGCCCGTTTATGTTTGTTTATATATTAAGCGAACGAACATAAACAATATTTTACATTCGTTTGGTTAAATAAACATCAGATTATGTATTCGTTGATGTTCATCTTCCTAAAAAAAAAGAAAAGCTAAACAAAGTATTGCCTATACCGACACCAGTTATAAGAACTACCAAATAAACTCTCAAAAAAACGTCTCCTTAGATTTGCTTGGCCTCGCAATCTTCTTATTACGAAAATTCCAATAGAAAGCCACGCACATCACAAAATAAATACCTTGGACATGCTTTTTATTCTTCTTCGACATTTTACATATCGATCCAAAGAACCTCCATTCTCCGTAAGAGTTACTTAATCCTTAAAAAAGGCACGTCCACCACCCGATCTTATTAAATTTAGAAATCTTCTTTGCGTGTTACAAGCGAAGAACAAATGATCATTGGTTTTCAACTCCCGACAATCACAATTACACAAGAAAGAGACTCATATCTATACCACGTCTGGAAATGTGTAAATCTAGTAGGTAAGGAGTTCGTCAAGTACCTCCAAACGAAGGTGATCACTTTGTTGGGAACATATCGCATCCACCAAGGTCCTTTAGATCACCTTTCGGAAGTAGATCGCGAATCTATCATTTTCTTGACTAAGCCCCGGTATAACCACCAGAATTGTTCATGTCCCAAGACCAGGAATCATGAGACGAGTTAAGCACCACAGGGTTAAATCACTTTCGCTAACTCTTCAACTTGAGTGAGTTCCAGCCCTCCTCTCGGATGTCCTACGAAACGAATGGTAAAGACTAGGAAAGCACAAGTTTTTAGACCTACTGTTATTTGTTGCTGTTTTCCGAGAGCAACGCTCTAGAGGAATCTATTCTTAAAGCGTGACCCCATCACACCACACGTCATCCCAAATAAAGGCGAAAGGCCATCCCAAGTTTCTTCTACATGAACAAAAGCAGGTTAATACCCGTTTCTCAAGCATCCTAACCTCTTAATAATTTTATCCAACCTGAATTAGCTCCGTTTACCCCGAAATCTCATCAAGTCTTTCCAGTTGGCTCCGTGTATAGCCTTGAATAACACAGACGCCAAAGCGAGCTCATGGCTAAAAATCTCCCAAACCCATTAAATATCATCCTCTATTAAGAGCTAAGACTAAAAATACCTAGACCACCGTTATCTTTAGGAGCAAGAGCCTTCTTCCATGAAACCCACGAAGCTTTTTTACCCGAACTCTCATGACCATTGAAGAATTTACTTCGAAGAGATTCCAGAATTTGAATGACACCTGCAGGAACTTTAAACATTGACATGTGAAAAATAGGCATCGAGCCAAGTACCGATTTGATTAACATGAGCCGCCTTTCAATCGATAAACATTTTCATCTTCCATCTTGATAGACTTCTTCTAATTCTATCAATACTGTCCATCCAAGATTGAATTTTTATTCATGTCCCCCTTCCAACATAAGAACCACGATATAAAAAATTAGCTTTAAGAAACCAAGACATCCGAATTGGTCGCCGCTCGAGAGACAGTTAACCATTATCAACTCAAGCCATGCTTTTGCATTTGCACATCTTGATTTTAAACTGAACCTATGAAAACAATCAGAACATGGATAAGAAGAAGTTAATAATAACTTTCGCTCCATTCACCTAAAAACCGGCATCATCGCATAGAACATGTGCGAAAGATTAACCAAACCACCAACATCGCGATACCATGGAACAACCCCATCAACCCTCTATGAATGAAAGATAAGACTTTCCAAGATTATAAGAATAAAAAAGTAGATAACGGATCACCTGTTTAAGACCTCTACCAAATTGAAACTCGTCGGTTGGACTACCATTGATAATGATAGACCCTTTCGAAGAATGAAGACAACATTGAATCCATTTTCTCCATTTATCCCCAAACCCAAACTTGCCTAAAACATCATCAAGAAAATCCCACCTTACCGAGTCATATGCTTTTTCAAAGTCCACTTTGAAAAGAAGATTTTTTTTCTTCTTCTTAACACCAAGACATGACTTCATTTAAAATAAAAGGCCCATCAAGAATTTGCCTATCTTTAATGAAAGCCGATTGAACCTCATTAATAATTCCCCCCAAGACATCACAGACATTTAGTTTAAAAATCTTAGCATGATTTTATATATGCTACCATGAGCTAATCCGTCAAAAATCCCTTACAAGATTACATCCGAATTTTCGGAATTAAGGCAATGAAAGATGAATTACACCCTTTGGGTAAATCAGAAAATTTAAAAAAATACCTCACCGCTTCACAAACATCCCTATCCACAAGATGCCAAAAGTGTCTGAAAAAACCAAACGTGAATCCATCCGGACCCGGGGCTTTGTCGGTACCACATTCCCAAACCGATTTCTTAATTTCATCATTAGAAACCTCCCTCTCCATATGATCACTTTGCTCATGAGAAATCTGATTAGGAAAGTCAAGACTAAAAGAAAGAAGTAGCTTTTGTCCGGCTACCAAACGACTGCAAAATGGTCGAAGAACTCTTTCTTGACATCATTCGGGTTTTCAATCCAATTACCATCAACCATAACCCCCCTAATATTTTGAATATTACGCCTTTTGTTTATGATACCATGAAAAAAACCGGAATTCTCATCTCCTTCTACCGCCCATTTAATTTTAGCCTTTTGAGCCCTTTCCTTCGATTCTAAATTATCTATCTTTTGGATTTGATGAAGAATAGCTAAGCGGGAATTGACCAACTCTTCATTCCCAAGCCCTCTATCAATATCCAGATCAATTTCCTCCAACTGTTTTTTAAGTCTAAGCTGATCGTTTTTCCGGGTCCCCGAATTACTCTTATTCTAAATAAAACTGATTCTTAAGATTTCTAAGTTTATTCATCAAACTTAGAAGAGAATTATTTCCCACCTAGGACTGTTTTCAATTGTTGTCCACAAATGTGATTAAAACCATCCATCTCAACCATATGGAAACAAACGAAATGGAGTAGGGCATAATCGTAACCATTTTCTTTAAGACGAATAGGCGATGACCGACTAGAACCTCATCTCAATGAACAACTTTAAATGTTCGGGCTTCCACTAATAACACTCCCGAAACCAAGATCTATCTAACTTGCTCATCTTTTTGTCGGATCTATGACACCAAGTAAAGCGACATCCACCTAATTAACCACCAATCCCGAATCAAAATAAAAGAATTAAATCGTATGAAGCACCATTGTGGATTAAAAAAATGGGAGTTTCCAGAATCTATCAAGATTGACACGAACCCTCATTAAAAATCACCCATGATAATAACATCCCCGTTCCCACTTATCTACCTCGAAACAGAAAATCCCAAAGAGCTTGTTTCTTTACCCTACTTGAGGAGCAGACACACCAATAATCATCAGATTCTTTCCCGTTACCCTCCACATACCTCTAGTAATACACAAAATAAGCAGACACCGTGCACACGTTTTTGCAAAAAGAATTAGTATCCCATAGCTCAAGGATACCTCCCGAATTTCCAACCGCCTCACATATACACATAATCAAAATCCAATCCCCAACACTGTTACAACACAGAAGTCCTCAATCTTTCCATTTTTGTTGTATCTGAATAACTAAAATATCTCACTTTATTTTTGATACTAAGATCTTTACCCAATTCTTCTGGCCTTTTGGGCAAGGCCTTGTATATTTAAAGATAGAAAATTCATCTATAACCTTCTTTCCCTCCTTGTGTTCCAATGAGTTCTTCCAAATTTGCTATGACTCCTTCCATTTTGAATCCCATAACCTGTCCAACTTTTATCACATCTTCAAGTAAACCCACCATGGATCCACCTGTTCTAGGAATTTCAGAAACCTTGAAGTGACCCGCTGATATAGACCCATTAGCACTACCTTTCAATTTATCAACATCACCAGCCTCACTGAATTCATCATTCTGGTCTACCTTCTTCTCTGATGTGTCATTTTCACAATTATGTGTCAAAGGTGTGAAACCTGGTGGATGCTTCAAACTATATACAGAATTGTATCCATTTCAATCCAATTTATTCTACGCTAAGTAGAGAATATAATTAAATGGGTCTTCCGAAAACTTCCGTTTTCCTTTTTCGAAATATAACCATCCACATGATTAATTTTCCAGCTCTCCATCTTCAAATAAAGACTCGGTACTATCTCACCATCACTATGTTCATCCTTGATTCCGTTCTTTTTAACTTCACCTTCCTCATCCATGGAGTTATCATCTTCACTTTCGTATTCATCTGTGAATTCCGGGACCCAACCTTGAGTTTCATTAGCTCTAATCCAATACATCATAACCTCGTTAGTGATTTTAAATATTTATAATGGTGAAACTCCAAATATCCTAAACAAGCGCCGGCCCTGGTTATGGGCGGTGTGGGCGACGACCCAGGACATCCAACGAATAGGAGGCATCATTTTCATGATGATGTGAATATATTTCGTTTGATGCTTTCGTGTTGTCTGTGACTTGTGTTTTACTTCTCATCCATGGAAGAAATTAAGAAAATAAGATTGGAGAAGAAGATATTAAGAGAGAGAAACAAACATTTATTGCAAATTTCAATGTTTCAAGACAAAAACTAGTGTTATTTGTCGCTACCTACTATTTTGATTTTATATTTAGTTTCATTTTCCTTATTAAATTCAACTTTTATTTGTACTAGCGAGTACTCGCGCATAGCGGCGAGAATTTCTAGCGGTAAATAATTATAGTGATAATAAAGTTTATAAGTTATAAACAAAAAATAATAAAAGTTTGATGGTTTGGAGATTAAACAAAATGTTTTGAAACCCGATTCGACCCAGCAGGTTCAACCGGTTCTGATTGAAAAACTGGTCAATTTGTATTTATAAGCCACAAAGAATTCTATATTACAAATTAGTTACCAATCACACATTTAATGTCATTAAATCCAGCCAAGATATTTTTGTCAAGTCATTAAATTTTACCAATCACATTTAATGTCAAGATTATTAGTTTCTAAGGCTTGTACATTTAATTTCCAAAGACTTGTACATTTCTAAGTTTTTCGTCACACATTTAATGTCAAGATTCTTTGTTTTCAAGACTTGTACATTTAGTTTCCAAGGCTTGTACATTTTTCAACTTTCAACATCCCACTCTTTTCAAGAATAAGTAAAAAATGATTTATAATGTAGTATAGAAGTATAGATATAGATAGATAAGACTTGAGCCCAAGACTAATCCTATATCTAAGGATCCAACTAATGGAGATTAATAAAAATCTAATCATGCCAAAAATTTAACATGTCTAAAATAAACATACTAAAATATGATACGTCTAGAATAATTATGTATAGACTAATAATTTGTGCATGACAAATGAAAATCATGCTTACATTTGTCGAACCAATGTTAGTCTATAAAAGTTACATAACACGAGTACCATACACACGTAAAAATGTATATTTTAAATGTAATGTTTATTGTCATCCTAAAATATTGATAAGAGTAATTAAACTCGATACATGTCGTTGTTCCTAAGCCAATAACTGGATGCAAAGATTGCAACGGAAAAAGATTCTCTCAAGTTGTGGTCAAACATGATTGATCATGTTATGTTTTTTGTGTGAGGAAATAAATAAGTGGACCATTGATTTTCATTAAAAGAAAAAGTTGTATACATTTAACTAATTTGTGATTGGTGAACATGATGTATCATGTTTGACTCAACTTGAGAGGATTCTAATCCGATTGCAACACCATGAGAAACTTTATTCATCACCCCTTCATGACCTTTCGGATAGAATATACCGGTGCAAAAATGCAGAATCCAACAACTTTCTTCACGTTCCTCGTATACTTTATCTTGTTGTCGTGCCTTATGCCTGAATGATTGTAGTTGATCTTCATTATCATAACACTCGTTGCATCTATAAAAAACATTTGAAAACATAAACATTCAAAATATATAACAAAAAACCCTCAAAACATGCCAAATCATATAATTCTATTAAAATATTTATAATGTTAAGTGTCTTAATGAATGAATATGAACAAGAAAATGTTCGCTTAAACGAACATGTCCGTTTATTTGTACAGTTAAACTTAACGAACGAACATGAACAAAACTTCCTCTGTGTTCGCCCTGTTTATTTACAACCCTAATTTCATCTTATATGGGGCATCAAAAACTGTCTCGCCCAAGGCAACAGAAAACTCGGGACCTGCCAAGCTTGATAATAAGGTTTTGAGAATGATCGCTTTTTTCACTAGAGAGAATAAGGGTTTTTTTAGCAATTAACGGTTAAATGTTGTGTAATAGCTCTAAAATGTACAATACTTAAACTCTTTCATTTAGCTAACTAGGTAACAAGTTTGACATACAAGCGTAAAGTAAAACCAAGTAGCTGAAGCAGACATTGGTTATTGGCCTCTATTATTGGTCTCGCCTGACGAGGGAAGAAAATATTATTCCTAAAGGATGAACTTTGGTGATTTTGTTTTCTGTTTTTCGATGTTAGAACCACCCGGCATGCGTTGTGTTACGTCCTTCATTTTCATTTTCGTCTTCAGGCTTTGTTGCTGGTTGTTTACCTGTGCATAACTGAATCCAACAGAAGACATTCTTGATTGATTGATTTAGTTTTCTGTTTTGTGAGTTGCAAAATCTAAGTGTTGAGAACTTGGTATTTATAGGGAGAAGATATAAAATGCCAATGGTTATCGCAATCCATGGGCTGATTGCTAAATATATACGTAGTACTACTTTAATTAAAAGAAGGGACCCTTAAAAGGATTGTCTATCTACTTTTGTATTTTTATTGATATACAAAAAGTTATGAAAAAAATTAAACCAGTTCAACTTACTTTAACTTGAGTATTTGACACATCTAGAAGACTAAACCACTTTAATATTAACTTATGATCCAATGAGAAAAGTAACTTAAAATAAAATTGATGAAAAAATAATTATATGCATATACACGAGGCGTTTGTACTCATGCGTTGCACTCGCCTAGTTTTTGGGGAAAATCGGACTTTTACTTATGTGAAGCATCGTATAACTTCATAAGTGTTTAAGAAACTCAAATAAGAAGTGCTTTCTTTTTTTAGAACGGCAAATTAGTTGTTAATAACAAAGACTATGAAAAGGACATCACCTGAACAAATTAGATTGATGAGGATACAATTTGTAAAGTGAATAAGATCTTCCCCTCCTGCTTTTTCGCTCATTTTTTCACTGTCATCGAAAGCAATAATTTAATAGTCTTAACAAAAAATCAAAGGCAATAAAAGTATTTGATCAATAATAATACATACGAAGAGCATGCATACTCATTAATAACATATAAAGAGAGCAATCACCTACTACTTGTGAGAATGGTAATGATTGCTGTAAAAACAATAAGAATTGAAGCGATCAATGCAGTTCCAAAAGTAACCCTAGACTGCAAAACCAAAATCACAACCGGATTAAAATTGTAAGTTTCAGGCATCATAATGATCCCTATATTTCGTATCATAGCATATAAAAAGTAGTTAGCATTTGTGATTATATAATATACCTTTGCCTTCTCATTATAAGGCTTCGTTCTGATCTTAAATGACTTGGTTGGAAGCTTGGAACGATAATCTTTTGGAAACACATAAAGAACATCGCCTTGTTGAAATAAGCATGATAGCCTTAAAAGAAGCTAATAAGCAAATAAATTAACCCAAACACTTAAAAAAAATACCTTTTTTAGAAGACTCCATAGACCATAAGCTAATAAACTACAAAAGAAATGCAGTCCCAAACACCCTATCATGTTTCAATAGCAAGCTATCTCATTATCAGAAAAGATTGGAACTTTATAAATTTGTAAGGTGATTATTAAAGACATATGTTATTTGAGCGATATATACTTATACACTCTTCTCCTTGTAGGGACTAAAAAACCTGACAACCTAATGTGACAAAAGATATAAATACAAATCTTTGTATATTGATTCAAAAGGTCAATTCGGATTACCGGAAAATCTCAAAGAAACCGTACTATTAGTCAAGTATACCGACAACTCAGAAGCCCAAATCTGATCCTGGCACCAATAAACTATATAAAAAAATCAAAAAATAAATGACCATTTATAATTCAAACAACCCAAAAAACCAATCCGGATCTACCAGGTTGTTAGCCTTTTCAGCCCATTTACTAAAACAAAGTACTTGTATAAGTTAATCTATATAACATTGTTAATCAGAACACGTCGCGTTAACCAAGTGGTTATACCTCAGTAAACTTCTGCGTATTTTTATTTTTTAAAGGCCTTACTTGTTTTTTAAGAACAACTAGGCTTTTCGTGGGCATAGGTGATTGAGGCAAGACACCATTTGAAGGAGGTAGTCCTAGTAATCCGCTAAGCAACGTCTATGAGCACAATCAACACCATATAAAATTAGTTTCCTAATGGCTGACAGGTTCATTATAATAGAGAAAAATAGCATGGTTACCATGAATCCAAGCAAAAGAATGTCATAATGGTAGGCTGATGGGTTCTTGAGATTGAACTCTTTCTGCTGAGCCAACTTTGAAGCAACGCTATGATCGAAGAAGTAAAGTCCAGCTATCATAAGAGCTGGAATGATGGCTGCAAAGATGTAAACATGTCTCCTTATTCGTGTTTCATGATCTTAATCAGTTAAACCGAATAAGGGTGACTTTTGATATTACATTATTAATCTGTTTTGAAATGAAGATTGATTCTTTACTTGTTAATCTATATAAACTTTGATAAATGAAACCATTAGAATTAGCCACTATGATGGGTATGAGAAAATGTTCCAAATATGTATGTTAAGATAGTAAGTACTCTGTACAAATGAAAATTATGTTTGTTGTTGATGTTGGACATGGTAATGTGTACACACCAAGATAAATATAAGCCAAATTGTGAATGAAAAGCGTTATAAATAGATCGATACGGTAATTTTTTATGTCGGTCAAAAGCGTGAATGAAAAGCGTTGCAGATAAATATAAGCAAAATTGTGACCCATTGCATAATCAAGCGATGGAGATTACCACCTTAGCCGCAAAAATGATGCAAACATACATACCTTCTTGTATGCTTGTGTATCTGAATCGGAACCCCGATCAGACTTGTCCGCATGTCCACTGCCATCTGAATAGTACAGAAAAACATGAGGGGGAAGGACCAACAAGCCAAAGGGGCGGTGAAGGTTAGGCATGTCACCACAGGAAGGGGGAGCGGGGCGCAATAGAAAAGCCACGGGAAAAGGGCGCGAGTGACGGCATACATATAAATAAAAAGCCACAAAAAAGAACATGTTCGATACATCATACTTACGCGGATCACATTGTTCAGCACATTTTCAAGTAAGACTAATATGAGGGAGCAATGCATGTAGCAAAATACTGCAAATTAATATTGTGTTTAAAAACTTATAATAACCAACGATGGTCTATTTTTTGTTATCACCTTCAGCCCAGTTCCATAGAATAATTTGTGTGCCATCCCGCACCCCACCAAGTTCCAGAATGCCCTAAAATCCATCTAAATTGAGGTGATTAACTAATCATCAAAACAATTCAACTCAACGTAGTACCTCAACAAAGCTATTCATCTTAAGCAACGAAACACCATACCGCACCAACATCCTAACGGAATTCACAACCAAAACCAAATACACAACCGCACTTTTACTACTGGAATTAACCGTCTTAAACAAACCCCCCCATCCCATATCCCCAATGACATTTCCCTCTCACTATCTTTCATAACCCTAAGTCCCAACATTTTAGTAAAATTCAAGGCGTTGTAGTTTTTGGTATGGAGAATAGATGCACCTGCTTCGAAGGTGTTGCCTCTGATTGTGACGGTGGCCATACGGCCTCCAGGTTTGGTGTGGCGATCGATAATGGATGGTGGGGGGTGGGGTTTGGGATTAGGAGGGGGAGGGGGTGTGGTGGCGGAAGAAGTGGGAGAGTGAGGAGCCTGAGATGCCGGTGCTGATTATGCAGATTGTTGTGTGGTTTTTTACGATGGCCAGGATGAGGGGTTAGGGTTATTAGGGTGATGAGAGTAGTGGTGATAGTGATCCGGTAAGTGTCTTGGTTTAATGGGACCTGATTGAAATAATAAGGACCTGATAAAAGATTTTGATAGTCAAACAATGTAACAGGTGTCGTTTTGTTTTCTCTTGAATCATAATAAATCAGTTTGGAGGATTGGAAGCCTTTTGATCTTCCATTGATCAAACCTGTGTGTTTAGTATAGAAAGCTTTTAACATTAAGACTGCATGTACAACTTTCACAGCTTGAGTTACAAAACTTGAAGCCTGCACATTAAATAAGTGTGTTAAATCTTTATATATATAAGATATGTAAATGCATTTCACTTAATTAGATGAATCTTCTGTATATTTCTTCATTGTTAAATACGTTGCTAATATATTTTACCTTATTTCCACTTCAAAATCTACCTTCCATACTAAATGAGATGCATCTAAAAGAAACGAGATACATTTAATTCAAGTTGACGCATTTCAAATTGTCGTTATAGGTATTTCGTATCCTTCTTATAAAAAAAATTCTTCTCTACTTTGGATACACATAAAAAATATGATAGCTAACCGGATACATTTAAAATGATTGTAAATATTGGTAACTGAAATAGAAAGAAACGTATCAAAGTCACATAAATAAGAGCATATCAGTAGCATGATGTCTATAAGACTGAGTGTTATGGTTCCATTCACTACCACGTATAAAAGACCATGACTTCTCACCATCATCGCGCGTGGAAGAGGAGAAATCGAGCAGGTAAGGTGGTGCGGAACACCTAACGAAACACACTCTTTTATTGTGGTGGTGGGTTAGGTGATGTGCTAAAAAATTATGTATTATTGAGGCGGGGTAATCGGTTTAGTGACCATTACACCCG
>BQNB010093404.1:0-26376 GCA_026074375.1 Tanacetum coccineum | reverse complement strand
ATTCTTGTCATCATCTTCTTGGTTATCATCATCATTAGCATCATCATCATCATCATCACCATTATTACCAGCATTACCATCATCATCATTATCAGCATCATTATCATCATTTTCCTCATCATCTTCAGTATCATCTTCTTCATCATCATCTTCTTCTCCACTATCACCCCAAGACTCTTTGTCACTATCCAAATCATATTTGGGTACACCAGGAACCCCTAGTTTATTACCAGTTCCTTCATCTGCACTAAATGTCTTGAGATGATGCTTATTAGGAACCCCTAATTCAAAATTAGTTCCATCACCTGAGCTACTTACATGTGAGATATGAAAGTCTTTCTTGCTTCGTTTAGTAGCCTCCTTGAGCTGAGCAGCTTCAGAAAGTGCTACTTTTGAGTGAACATTCAAACCCTTGCTTCTGTCTGCCTTAACTGGTGCTTTCTTCTTAGTTGGTTTAGGTTTGGTAGCAACAACTTTCTTAGCTTTAGCATACTTCTTCTTGGAAGCAGATTCCATAGATAAGATTGTTGAATTTGATTTCTTTTGACCTTTCCTTGACTTTGGAGGTTTAGCTCCTGAAGCAATTGAAAAATAATCTTGTAAGTAACAGAGTCCAGCAGGGTTTGATTCCTCATTGCTTTAGGAATGATTAAACCATATACTTGAGTGTCTGCATGTCTGGAGACGAATCTCATGGTACCCAGTAAGCTATCATCATGAGCAGTGCGCATGAACGTTTTGTTTCTCATTGAGATGGACTTATCTTTATCGAGGAAGTGATGAATGACGATCTTCATGAATCTAGGATAGAACATCTTATCTTGTTTCTTAGAATCCATGTTATCAATCTAGTAAGCCAAGTCCTCCCAGATTAAAGCAACAAAGTCCAGATTCTTCTTGTAGTACATTCCCCATAGGATTTGAACTCCTAAAAGTCGAATCTTATCAAGACCAGATACCTTTCCACAGAGACATTTGTTGATGATTGATGCAAAGGTTCTCCATGGTTGGTGTAGATGATCAACAATCACACCAGTAATGTACCTGATCTCTCCAAAATAACTAATCTCTCGGATGAATGATAATGCTTCCTCTTCAGATGGTGGTTCATTAAAATCTTTACCCAGAATCCTTGGACATATGTTGAGAATATCTCTGAATACTTCAACATTCACAGAAAACTTTTTGTTGTCAATCTTAAATCGATATGATGCTTTGTGTTTGGTGACAGTAGCCCAGAACTGATGCATATAGATGACTAGAACCTCAACAGTGATAGGGAATGCGGGATAGCATGTTGTAAAAGCAAGGGAATCCAACACAACTTGATAAGTAGGTTACTTTGTCTTCATTCCTGGATTAATTCTCATGTTGCATTTGCCAATGACAAGACGGTTCTCAGGAGCAACAAGGGCATTGTCCAATTTAATTTGTTGAGCTTTGGAAGTCATGATTCTGCTAAGAGTTTGCCAATACAGTTTATATATAACCAAGTTTATATATGACACTATATGGCATAAAGTTTTAATGACATGTAGGCATTTATCAAACGTTGTCTAGATTGTAAAATTAACTAATTTTTAATTTGCCTCTTAAATTATGTTTTAAATTACCTCCTTAAGTAGAAAGTCTAATTCGCCTCCTAAAGCAATATGACTAATTCGACTCATAGAGGAATATGACTAATTCGCCTCCTTAAGTGAAATGACTAATTTGCCTCCTAAAGGAGTATATCTAATTCACTTCCTTAACTGAAATGACTAATTCTCCTCCTAAAGGAGTATAACTAATTCGCCTCCTAAAGGGGTGAACTAATTCGCCTCCTAAAGGGGTGAACTAATTTGCCTCCTAAATGGAAAACTAATTCGCCTCCTTCATGCTTTCTTAATTCACTTCTTATTTTTCAAATTATACACTTAGCACTTTTAGGCATCATAAATCATTTAAACATGTATCTTAGCATCTCAAATTCTCATTTGAACCATTGTCAATATGAACTAACCACACGAATTGTCACAAGGCACAACACGCACTCGAAATCACATAAAGCACATTCATGAGTTTCATTTATGCTCAAACAAAAGATATAAGGGTCTTAATGCATACAAGTATATGTCTAACACATTCTAACAACAAACCCAACAACATTTTACATGTTCTACCCATTTTCCATATTTTCGCATACAAGAATCTAACATAACTCAATCATATGTTTACTAAATGAAAAACTGTATTACACGAGTAATGTACACCCTTAAACGAACAAAACCCCTCAATTAATTTAGGGTTTTACCCACTTTTGATTTTGAGGAACCCTAAATCAATTTTTAAGGTTTTCGAATTCAAAAGTGGATTATACTCTAATTCCTTTGAGAGATGAGACGTTTAGGGTGTAGAGAACACTTGTTTAGTTGTACCTTAATCTTGAAAACACTTGGAGTAAACTTGGAGAGATTTGAGTGTTTTGAATGAAAAGGAGAGAATTTTTTTAAAGTGTGTGTGTTTGGTACTGTGTGACGATCGGGGGTGGAAGGAGTTTATAAAACAATTTTTTGTTTTTAACCCTTTTGCCCCCTCAACTATTATAACTTATGCATTTTTCATAAACAAGATAACTTAGGCATAATTTAGTTTGACACATGGCATAAATAGTCCTAATTGTTTTTAACTATCATACATAGTAACTTATTTTTGCTGTCTATTCCCTAGAAGGCATAAACACATAACAGTTAAGGCTTACATAAGCTAAACTTAATTAATTCCCCTTTAATTGTTAACCCGTTATTGTTTAAAACCTTTTTCCTATATCATAAACTTATTTTATGAAGAAGATATTTGACATTTTCTCCCCCTCAAACAATGACCCATTTTCTATTTAAAGAGTTGTAGTCGTTGTATGAGTGGTCAAATGTCTTTGAAAATGTTTTTCATATGACTTTTTGATATTAATGTTTTATTTTTGAAAAAAACAACACCATTGAAAATAAGATTTCTCTTATTTGATTACATAACTGACACGTACACTTATGGAATATAGGAAGCACGGGTTGTGATGCAAAGTAATCACAAGCCTTTGCATGGTCATAAAGTAGACCATGCCTAAGAATAAATTCTGGTTGTGAGGTCAAGTTTTCTTTTTGAAATGCCTGCCTTTAAGATGATGACCGGGTTGCTATCAGAAATAATAGCAAGCCATTTTGGCATGTTTTGAAAGCTTTTAAACTTTTGCTCGAACTTCATTTACAGCCTCGTATCATTATTAAATGACATTTCTAAGGCTGTAAATGTTATCGATTTTCAGAAGACATGCCAGAGATACATATTAATATTTTTCTATTTTTTAATTTTTTTAATTTTGTTTTTGAAAAATTTATATAAAAGAAAAATGTTTTTGAGTTTTTATGTTTTCTTATGTACATATGATACATGATATACTGTGAGTAACCACCTTTACTCGTCCTCTTCCTCTGTTAGACGTTTTAGCGTTTTCAGAGACATACTTCTCATACCGAGCTTTTTGATCAAGAGGTTGAATCTTTCTCTTGGCAAGGGTTTGGTAAAGATGTCAGCCAGTTGATATTCCGTCCGAACAAAGTAGAGTTCCACTATTCCATTCTCCACCTGCTCCTTTATAAAATGGTATTGTACATCAATGTGCTTGGCTCTTGAGTGTTAAACGTTGTTGCAGCATAGAGCAATCACACTTTTGTTGTCGCAGTACAGAGGAATCTTATTGAATTGAAAACCATAATCTATTAGCTGTGAATGCATCCATAGGATTTGAGCACAACACCCAGATAAAGCAATATATTTCGCCTTTGTACTCGATATCGAAGTGCTCTTTTGCTTTTTGGAAGACCAACTAACAAGTTTAACACCTAAGAATTGAGCGCTTCCTGATGTACTGCGTCTTGTCCTGACATCCCGCGCGATCTGCATCTGCATATGCTGTTAGAGACATACCTGTATCCTTCGAGTACCAGAGACCCATGTTAATGGTTCCCTTTAGGTATCAAAAGATCCGTTTAACCGCATTTAAGTGCTTTTCGGTAGGCTTTGGCTGATACCAGTCACAAAAGCAGACTGCATAAATAAGGTCGGGTCTACTGGATGTCAAATACATGAGGGATCCAATCATGCCACAGTAAAGTGTAGCATCAACTGGTGTCCCTTGTAGATCTTCATCCAGTTTACTCTTTTCTACCATAGGTGTGTCTACAGAATCACTAGTTATTAAACCATATTTTTTAATTATTTCAAAAGCAAATTTTGACTGGTTTAGAAAGATGCCTCTGGGACTTTGAGAAATTTATAATCCTAAAAAGAATGACATCTGCCCCCATCATTGACATCTTGAACTTAGCGGTCATCAGATTAACAAACTCATTACACAAAGCAGTATTAGTGGATGCAAATATTATATCGTCAACATAAATTTATACCAGTAATAATTCGTTCCTTGCTTTCCGTGTGAAGAACGTCAGATCAACTGCACCTTTGAAGAAATGTTGTGAAATGAGGAAACTTGACAGCATGTCATACCGTGCACGTGGTGCTTGTTTGAGACCGTAAAAGGCCTTTTTGAGCTTGTACACATGCGATGGGTTATCCTGATCCACAAATCCTTCTGGTTGAGAAACGTAGACCTCCTCCTTGATCTCACTATTTAAGAAAGCCATTTTTACATCCATTTGGAAAATTGTCATATTCTTATTGGCTGCATTTGCTACAAATATACATATGGCCTCTATTCTTGCAACCGATGTAAATGATTTCTCGAAATCGATACCCTCCTCTTGCCTGAACACTTGAGCAACTAGTCTTGCCTTATTCTTTAGTACCTCTCCAAATTCAACTGTTTTGACCTTATAAATCAATTTTAGTTTGATTAGCTTGACTTTGTTTGGACATGGCACCAATTCCCAAACTTGTAGCCATTCAAATTCATGAATTTCTTCTTACATTGCATCGATCCATGACGGTCCAGTCATTGCTTTTTGAAGTTCTTTGGTTCGACTAAAGTTAGGAAGGCATCAAAATAACACCACATGGCATCAGTCTGTAGTTGCTTTCTGGTGGAGACAGAACGAGAAGGATCTCCGATTACATTTGCTATAGGATGATCCTTAGTCCATCTACCAAGTGATTCGAATGGAATATGGATTGGTCTCATATTAGATGACGATCATTGATAAGTCAAGTTTTCATGAAGAGATTCATAAAGTGGATCATCATGAAAATGTGGTGTTTTTGGTGATTCTTCAAAACCTTGAGAAATAATTAAGGAATGTTCTTATTCTTGTAATGATGGAATACTTGTTGATGGAGCATCTTGGTCAATTGATGTAGACACAGGTGAATCAGCTAAATCAACAGCTCTTGGTGTAGCAGCGACTGGAACTGGAGATACAGCTATTGTTGGAGGATTAAAGTATTCATCAAACATAGGTTGGAACAAATGATCCCAATCATCTCTTGGTGGTGGAATACAAGGTTGTTGAGGAATAGGGTTTGGAACGAGTCCTGAACTGGATGTTACAGGAGTCATACATTAAAGTACGGGTCCTGAACCGAGTTGTTCAGAAGCCAATGCCGTCAGCTCATCAAAATTGACATGGATAGTTTTAATGATTTTTCTGGTACATCGGTTATAGATACGGTAAGATTTCTTCTTTGGTGCATATCCAATGAAAATGCCTATATCAGCTTTAGCTTGAAGTTTGCCCAAATCCTCACTATCATTGTTTGGATAGCAAAGTGCACCAAAGACATAAAGGTAAGATAGATCGGGTTTTCTGTCATGTAAGAGCTCATAAGGAGTTTTTCCATGGCGGCGCCGTATAATGGATCAGTTTTGGGTGTAACATGCGGTAGCGACTGCCTCGGCCCATAGAAATAAAGGAGCTTTTGCGTAGATTAACATTGTTCGAGTGGCTTCAACAAGAGTACGATTTCGCCTTTCAACGACACCATTTTGTTGTGGAGATCGTGCAACTGATGTTTCATGAGAGATACCAACACTCTCATAATAGCTACGCAGAGTTTGATTGACAAACTCAGTTCCATTATCTGTACGAATGTTCCTGACAGGCGTATTCAATCTTACTTGTACCATCATCAGAAACTTGATTATGAAATAAGGAGCTTCATCTTTTGATGCTAGAAACTTCACCCATGTGAACCGAGAGTAATCATCCACAATGACGAGGATGTACTTTTATCCATTTATACTTGCAATACGCATAGGCCTACAAAGATCCATGTGCAAAAGATATAGTTTTTCCTGATTGGTGTCTTTAGATTTAGGTTTATATGATTGTTTCTTGCTTTTGCCCATAGCACATGCCGAACACAGATGTTCTTTTTCAAATTTCAATTTGGGAAGACCTCGTACGAGACCATTTTTAGCTAAATGATTAATAGCACCAAAGTTTAAATGTGACAATCGTCAGTGCCATAACCAGGATTTGGTCTTTGAGGCTTTGGACAAGAGACAAATTGGAGAAGACGCCATCATATCCCCCATTTATAGTGTATAAAGGTTGGCTTCCCAAGATCCTAAGAGTAAATCATTACCTTCCAGATTACGAACAAAGCACGTATGTTTTCTGAAAGCTACTTCAAGATCTGAGTCGCATAATTAACCAACAGAGAATAGATTGTGTCCTAACCCTTCCACATAATAAACCCTTGAAATTGTGATATTTTCTATATGGTAGTGACCATACCCCATAATCTTTGAAATCTGGTCGTTACCGAACTTGACAGTACCAAGAAACTTGTGAACGAAATTTGTGAGCTGAGAGTGATCTCCGGTCATGTGCTTTGAGCATCCAGAGTCCAAATACCACAAAATAATTTGGATAACCTTAGAGAGAACATCTGATCTGTAACTAGACAAATTGGCCATAAGAACTGCTTTGGATGTAGAGAAGTCATCACAATTAAAATCATACGCATCCAAATCATCTGCTTGATAAGCTATATTGTGTGTAATGACCATCTGTGTAACTGGACCTTTTATAACTCCAGGGTCTACCAAAAATTCCAATTCCTCCTCATTTAGAACTTTACTAGATCCTTGTGCTTCAACCAGAAGAACTTTATCCCTAAACCATGTAGCATCCCTTTTCCTCTTTGGCTTTGGGCTCTGTCTTGCCATGTGACCTTCCCCTTGGCAGTTAAAACACTTCACAACTCTTTGTTGACCTGAATTATTCCCACCTATTCCTGAGATGTTAGCCCTTGTTCCAAAAGTACCAGCAGCAAATGAACTTTGTCTCCCCTGAATTGGTTGAACAGTTACCCTTCCATCATGAATAGTTGCTTGTTGTCTTGAGTTGGAAGAATTTCTTAGCTGATTGTTGGTAGTAGGGAAACGAGATGAGACGAAAGTAGACAAAAATGAAATCATTTTGTTAATGGCATCAATAGGGTCATCTCCTTTCTTAAACACAAGAACTGCTAGACCGGAGTCTATCTAAGGAAATTCAGCCAGATGTGTTTGTTGATTAACTTTGGACACAATATATTTAATTTGAGGAATAGATTATGGTTTAGGATAAGCATCTTGGTGTACTGTAGATGTGTAAGCATTAGGATGCGGTGTTGACGGATAAGTGATTACATAAGGTGTAGATGGATAAGTAGTTGAGTAATGTTGTGTGTGATGAATTGATCCATATTGAGGAGACTGAGATGGTGAAAACTGTTGTTGGAACAGAGGATTGTTGTATGAGGATGGATAAGTGTTGAAGTGTGATGGTGTCATTTGATGATTAGCAACTAGTGCAAGTGGATCTTGATTGCGTTCACGCATAATACGGACTTCATTTGCATGGAGTTCATGTTGTTCAAGATATGCATGAAGCTGATCAAAGTTGGTGGTATGCAAATCTCTTACAAGTTTAACATTAGCACAAACTTACTCCATTCAGGTGGAAAACTGTTTAAGAACTTGGTATTGACTTGAAATTGCTCCAATTGCATTTTGTAAATATTCATGTCATTGATCAGCAGAGTAAATCTCAAGTAATACTGATGAAGTGATTTCCCCTTGATGTGAGCAAACTTAATCAATGCATCATACAGTTTACACTGGGGGGGGGAATACGCGAAATCTCCCTTTCCTCTGCTTTGCCAATAAAGTACCCTGCATTAGTAGTTGAACTCTTTCCCATAAGACCTTACAACTTCTGTGATGATTAACAAGAGAATGACATTTGCTGATAGTCCTTGAAAGACATGATAATAGTTGCCTTGAGATCCACAACACAATCACAACTTGAATCTTCTCAGTTTCGAGAGAATTCCTCATATAAGTTTGTCTTGGTCACTAACCATGTTCTTCAATCGAGAGCCAAATGAGTGGAACAACAAGAACCGTCGTTTAACTGATTCAAGTATCATTCTTCCATGCTCTCTGTTTTGCATGTAAAGTTTCATTCTGCTTTTCCAGGAATTATACAGGTGTTTCTTCAACATTGGTGGACGATTGTCAACACCAGAGAGTGTCATGAATTCAGCAAGAGTAAACATTGTTACTTTGATGTTATTAGATTACTTGTTCACATGCAGGAAGGGGGGGGGGGGGGGGGGGGGGGGGGGGGGGGGGGGGGGGGGGGGGGGGGGGGTGGGGGGGGGGGGGGGGGGGTGGTGTGGGGGTGTGGGGGGTGGTGGGGAGGGGGTTGGGGGGGGGGGGTGGGGTTTTGAATGGGTTTTAGGGGGGGAATGGTGTGATTGTTGTGGATTTATATACGTGTATTCTTATGACTTAAAAACAACTTAAAACCACTCACTTAAAACACAATTACTTCTTATGGGGTGGAGCTACGGACATGGGATTTTTAACTAGTATTATATAACAATTTCTACTATAATGATTTTATTTATAATTCTAAGTCGCGACTTGCTTTATAGGTCTCGGAAAAACGTTGGAGTCTTCCATCTCGTTGATTTCTCATTTGATCTTCTACTCTTATTCACGGTGAGTTCATAGCCTTGCATTTATAACTTTAATTGTTTTCTTAAACTCCGCGAGGGAGATACATGCTACTTTATCAAATTGAACACAAGTTGTTTTCCACGTATGCTGAACCCGAATATATACCTTGATTGCATTAAGTACCTCTTGTCAAAAGACCTCAATCGTGAACCGTCAACTACCTATGATGGGTAGCCGCTGTTACAATTAATAGATCTATGGGCTTGACAACCCGGTTCGGTGTTTGGGGACACACCCGTTTTAGGGACCCCAATGTTCGGACATATTGTATTCGAGATTTTATTAGGTATATGACAAGATACCTAGCCTGGGGGCATTATTATTATTTGTGAGCATATGAAAAGATATATGCATGGTCTAAAATGATCAATATTTTGTCCATGGGATCGATGTCACGAGCTTAATGCAATATTACTGAAATGGCTTGTATGATCAACAAGTTCATCATTAAATTACTTTTTATGCTTGTGTTCTAACTTATTCATATAAACTCTATAAATTTCACTCAACGTTTTCGTTGACTTTTTTTAGCATTTTATCTCACGTAATCAAAGCTAAAGACTTGAAGCTTTGAACGAGGAGGAAGTTGCGCTTAAAAATGATTTTTGTTAAATCATATGAATTCCATTCCTCAAAAACAATGTTTTTATATTTTATCGAACACTTGTACTTTGTTGATCTTTATGTTGGGACAACGCTTGCACTCTGAATTTTCTTTTGGAATGGATTATGTTTTATAACGTCTCTTTTCGAGTCATTTTTTATAATTTAATGACTGTTGTACTTATTATTAACACCCAATTGTTGGTTCCGCTGCGTGTAAAATTGGGGGTGTTAAAGATATCTTTAACACCCTCAAATTTATCACGCAGCGGGACCAATGGTTCAGGGCCAATAGTTGGGTGTTAATTCATAGCACAAAAACATAAGTAAATAAAGAACGACTCAAAAGAGACGTTTACAACATTGTTCCATTCATGAAAATCAAAGTACTAAAACATTGTCCCACACAAAACATTACCAAATCCAAGTTGCAAGTTTTTAAAACCATAACATTAAGCAAATGTATTTTTGAGGAATGGAACACAAAACATGTCAACAAAATAAATTAGCGCCAGCTCCTCTTCGAGTACTCCAAGTCCTTATCCCTGATTACATGAGATAAAACATGCTAAAAAGTTAACGAAACATTGAGTGAAATCATAGAGTTTATATGAATAATTTAGAACACAAGCATAAATTTGGATTTAATGATGAACTTATTGATCATACAAGTCATTTCAGATAAATTGCATTAAACTCATGACACCGATCTCATGGGTGAAATATGGATCATTTTAGATCATGCATATATCTTTTCATATGCTCACAAACAATAATAATAATGCCCCCGGGCTAGGTATCTTGTCATATACCTAATAAAATCTTGAATATAATATGTTCGAACATTAGGGTCCTTGAAACGGGCATATCTCCAAACACCGAACCGGGTTGTCAAGCCCATAGATCTATTAATTATAATAGCGGCTACCCATCATAGGTAGTTAACGTTCATGATTGGAGTCTTTTGATAAGAGGTACTTAATGCAATAAAGGTATATATTCGGGTCCAGCATACACGGAAAACAACTTGTGTTCAATTTGATAAAGTAGCATGTATCTCCCTCGCGGGGTTTAAGAAAACATTTAATGTTATAAAGGCGAGGCTACAAACTCACCGTAATAGAAAATAGATCAGAAGTAAGACGAGCCTTTGGACGAGCGAGAAATACTTCTAAGCACCACCTAGAAGACGTGACGCGATTTAGTACGATAAATAAATCGATACATAAAAATAATTAGGTGTTCATGAGACGTGTATCTAAAATAAGCATGGCATTGCATTTTGTCTTTCTCAAATCATTTTTACTCCAAATATGATTTCTAATCTGACCTTATAGGTAATAAAACATCTACTAAGTTTTGACCTTTCATTCTTATTTACCAATGTGTACTCATACGTTTTTAGATTTCAAGACTAGACGTAAAATTTCAAATTCTGAATTTAACCCGACTTCATGGACCCATACCTCTTAATCTGTAAATGATATAAGTATGAGGCTTTCACTCCTGGAAATCCCTTTGAGTCTAGTTTTCAAAATATAAGGCCCGTCCTCTAAAAGTTTCAAAACCATAGTAAAAGACTATTTTACCCTTGACCATCCAAATCAGATTATTTCTTGAATTATAATCTTTTACGGAAATGGCCATAAATCCCAATCTATGATAGCAATTAAAGTGAGGCCAAATGGAGGTGTTAGATTTATGTGTCTATTACAGGGATAAACTTTTTATTTCAACATTTTAGTGTAAAAATATAGACTTATACTTATTTTCCAAACAGTTGTCCAGATTCGACTAGTTTCGGTAAATCGGCCATATCTCACTCATCCGGAGGAGATACAGCTCCATCCAACTCACCACATGAATTTTACAGTAGGCTAAAAGCTAAAAATAATTCGTACTAAGACCAACAATCTGCTGACTTAAAACAGTCCCCAAAATACCACTTTATCAACACTCACTCTTATTGATTTGACCTCACCAAAAGTGCATGCAATGCCATACCACTTTGTCACATCTCCTCATGATCATCAATAAACATGTTTTATAGTAGGTAATCAAATTAAAGTATAACTTTTATAAAATCAAATGAGGAAAACAAAATAGAGGCTTACAAAAGTAAATTAAACTAGTGGTAATGAGCACCACTTAAACACCTTTCTTGATAAAGTCTCAATGCAACAACCCACAATATAAGCTCAATATAAATCAAACTTTCAGCCCCATATCTTCATTTTAATCCAACTAATATTTACTTTATGTTGTTGTCTTGAAAGATTTAACCCAAACTCTTGCATAAGATGATTTGAAGGAGATTTTAACCAATATAAAAGGATGTGATATGTTTGTATTTATAGAATCCCACATAGAACATATCGATGGTTTAAATAAAATAAAAATAAGACGTGTATATGAGGTTGTATGGTTCGGTTTTTATAAAAAAAATTAAAGAGAGTGGGTTTAATTTGGGTTATATACTATAATTTAGGGAATGGATATCTATAAGAGTTATATTACTAGTATAATTCCTAGAACAAAATAAAAATTATATAAGGTGTGTTTGTTTTGGATTCATAACTGGCCCCCTCCCTTGGGTGGGATTGGTTGGGCTTTTGTTTGCTAATTTGATGTATTACTTGATTTTCGGGCCCAATAAGCTATTTAACTCGATAATTCTTATAATAACGCGATTTCTTCGACACGATTTTTGGCTAAACTTAAATAAAAGATTGAAAATAATAAAAATAAATTAAATTAAGCTCTCATGGCTAAATATGGCTTTCGTTGATTCCTCGATCGATAAAACGAATAATTTAAATTGTACGATTCACGAGGTTTTTAAAATTAACGATTTTAATAAAAATCGGCTAAAATAATAGAATTGAATTATTTAAAATTTTAAAATAGGTACAAGTTTAGAATTAGTAGTGACCTCAAATACAGGGTTTTACATCCTACCTCCCTTAAAGGGAGCGCCATCCCGGTGCTCGTCTCTTCTTACTCGCCTTCTTTTTGTCCGAGAAGAGATGCAGATACTTGCTCTTGAAGAAATCTTATCTTTCCCATGTGAATTCTGGACCTCGTCATGAATTCCATCGAACCTTAACTATGGGAATCCGGCTTTGTTTGAGTTGTTTCACTTCACGATCCATAATTTCCACTGGCTCTTCGATGAAGTGTAATTTGTCATCAAGTTGTATTTCTTCGAGTGGGATAATCAGATTCTCATCCGCCAAACATTTCTTGAGATTAGAAACATGGAATGTGTTATGAATTCCATGGAGTTCATTGGGTAACTCTAACTTATATGCCACTAGACCAATTCTATCAATAATCTTGAAAGGCCCTATATACCGTGGACTCAACTTACTACGTTTACCAAAACGATTCACGCCTTTCCAAGGTGATACCTTTAACATTACCATGTCTCCCACATCAAACTCCATCGGCTTATGTCGAACATCCGCATAACTCTTTTGTCGACTACGAGTAGTCAGTAGGCGATTCTTGATTTGGACAATCTTTTCTGTCGTTTCTCGGATTAATTATGATCCTGTTAGTTGACTATCACCGACTTCACTCCAACAAGTAGGCGATCTACACTTCCGCCCATAAAGTGCTTCAAATGGAGCAACCTTGATGCTCGCATGGTAACTATTATTATAGGAAAACTCGACTAAGGGCAATGTCGATCCCAGCTACTACCAAAGTTAATTACACATGCTCGCAACATATCTTCCAAAGTCTGGATTGTTCTTTCACTCTGACCATTCATCTCTGGGTGGTAAGCCGTGCTTATATTTATCTTTGTTCCCAAGGCATTTTGAAGTGATCCACAGAAACCTGATGCAAAACGGCTATCTCGATCGAATATTATTGACACATGCACTCCTTGCCTACACACGATTTCTTTTAAGTATAATTGGGTTAATTTTTCCATACTATCGGTCTTCTTCATCGGTAGAAAGTGAGCCCACTTAGTCAATCGATATACGATAACACAGATCGAGTCATGACCACTTGGGATCCTCGGGAGACCGGTAACGAAATCCATAGTTATTTTCTCCCATTTCCACTCAGGGATTTCAGGTTGTTAGAGCAAACCGGATGGTTTCTGTTGTTCTGCCTTTACCTTGGCACACGTCAAGTACTTACTAACATAGGTGGCAATTTCAACTTCCATATTTGGCCACCAATAGAGTTTCTTCAAGTCTTGATACATCTTATCAGACCCTGGGTGAATTGAATATTTAGACTTGTGCGATTCGTGCATGATCAATTCTCTTAATCCTCCATACAACGACAACCATACACGCTTATCAAAGTATCGAATCCCATCAGAGCAAATTTTGAATATTGGCGTAAGTAGTCTTCCCAGTTTCTCCGTTCCACATTCTCTTTCTTCATTGCTTCTGTTTGAGCATTAAGTATTCTTTGTGGTAAGTCGGTGTAAACCGTCATAACTAATGCTCTAACCCTCAATGGTTTTTCCCTTTCTTTCTGGCTCAACGCATCGGCCACTACGTTGGTCTTACCGGGATGATATCTGATCTCGAAATCATAATCACTCAAGAGCTCGATCTATCGACGTTGCCTCATATTAAGTTCTTTTTTATCGAGAATGTACTGTAGGCTTTTATGATCTGTGTACACAACACACTTTGTACCGTATAAATAATGCCTCCAAAGTCGAAGCGCAAAAACTACTGCACCTAATTCTAAGTCATGCGTCATATAGTTTTCTTCATGCGTCTTTAATTGCCGGGAAGCATACGCAATAACCTTTTCTCGTTGCATTAAAACTGCTCCGTAACCTTTCAGTGATGCATCACAATACACAACAAAGTCTTCAGTTCCATCGGGTAATGCGAGAATAGGCGCACTATATAGTTTCTGCTTTAACATTTGAAATGCTTCCTCTTCTTCTTCGCCCCATTCATATTTCTTGTTTTTTTGGGTTAACTTGGTAAGTGGCTTAGCGATCAAAGAGAAACCTTCAATGAATCTCTGATAATACCCAGTCAGTCCTAAGACTTGCCTTACTTCGGTTGGCATTGTTGGTGCAGCCCAATTTTTAATAGCCTCAATCTTTGCGGGGTCAACATGAACTCTTCTACTATCGATCACATGACCAAGGAATTGCACCGAATCAAGCCAAAAGTCACATTTTGAGAATTTCGCGTACAATTTTTCCTCCTTGAGTAGATGTAAGAAAATATTTAGATGTTCTTCATGCTCTTCTTTATTCTTAGAGTAGATAAGTATGTCATCGATGAACACGATCACAAATTTATCAAGATAAGGCTCGCATACACGATTCATTAGGTCTATAAACACTGCCGGTGCGTTGGTCAGATCGAACGGCATCACTTGGAACACGTAATGACCATATCTAGTCCAGAATGCAGTGATTGGAATGTCCTCCTCTCATATACGAAGCTGATGATATCCGGATCGCAGATCAATTTTGGAATACACGCTTGAACCTTCTAGTTGGTCAAACAAGTCATCTATCCATGGGAGAGGATAACGGTTCTTGATTGTCAGCTTGTTGAGTTCGCGGTAATCTATATACATACGAAATGTTCCATCTTTCTTCTTCACGAATAATACCGGAGCTCCCCAAGGTGAAGAGCTTGGGCATATAAAACCTTTCTCTAACAACTCTTGCAGTTGGTTCAACAACTCCTTTATTTCTGATGGGGCTAAACGATATGGTGCTCGGGCAACAGGTGTGGCTCCAGGTGGAAGCCCTGGCAAGTCATCAGGAAAAACTTTAGGAAAGTTACAAATTACAGGCACGTCCTCAACACGTTTACCTGTCAGCTCCTTCTTAGTCACCTGAGCTAGGAACAAATGACATCCCCTCTCTATATATTTCCTTGCCTTGATACAGGATATCACCTTTAATTTTGATGCTCCTCGATCACCCTTAACTACTAGCGTCTTATTTTTATAAGGTACATGAACCTCCTTCTTACCACATACAATAACCGCATCATACCTTACTAACCAATCCATCCCGACTATCACATTAAATGAACCAAGCTCGATTGGCATTAGGTCAATCTTGAATATATGATCAACTAAATTCATGACACAACCTCTTAAAATTGTATTCGTACTAGCAATTTTTCCATCAGTGAGTTTGACCTCATAACTGGTATTTAGTTTAATTGGTTGAATGTCTATCAAGTAACTAAAGCTAGTGTTTATAAAACTCATATCATAACCAGAATCAAACAGTACGCTAGCATAACGATTGTTAACCAGGAACATACTAATGACAACATTTAAAGTAGTGGATCACACCGTTAAGGTACCCTAAGTAAGTACGTCAAGACTAGTTTACAACATTTAAACTAACGACCATTGTATAAACAAATCCCATGTTTAAAAAGGTTTATATAATACCGTACACTTGTGTGGTGACACACAAAAGACTATTTAATTATCGCACCGATGTTACTCGAGAAATTGAACTCATTACAAAAAATAAACAGTTATATATAACTTGATTATTAAAGCCGTACGATTGTCCGAACATCTTAGTGTTCAACCGACGCTGTTAAAGTGGTGTCCATTGTTTCACTTTTGTCACTAACATCCCCTAGGTTTCTAGTTGTTACCCTTTTATGTTCCGAAATGGCGTAATTAGTCCCGTAAGTTTAAATACAGTAATATCAATATACACTTTAAACCACCTAGTTTGTAGAAAAACCAAAAAAACTAGGTCCTTGTATTTTTGAGCCGAAGTTACAACTTAGTGGTCCTTATTTGTTTTATAGTTTTCGAAAAGTAATAAGTTTTAAAAAATATCTTATACGCTTATCCGTTAAGTACAAACTATTAGTCCCTTAGTTTCGAATTTAACTTAAAAGTCTAATGAGAGTCCTCCACCGTTATAAGACATTTATACGAATTTCGTCCTAGTAGTTTATAAGATTTCACTATATGACTTTAACTTTTCCATTTAATTTTCGGAAATGGCAACCTTAGACCCCTTTACAACTTTCCGTTTTCGCATTTTGAAGCACGAAAAGGTTTGAAAATAGTTTTAAATATACTTTTCATCCTTCAAAAAAAAGGCCATAAGGGTTGTTTCGGCTTTAAAAATAAGCATTATCAAATAATAATCCTCGAGGCTTAATTTTGGCTTAACGGGCCTTGTGGCCCGTTAAGGTCCTTTAGGTTTTTTTATAAAATAATAAAACGATGTCCATGATAGTTTTTTATATCAGGGTGTCCAAAAGTACCTCAATAAGCTCGTGTGGGTTGGTAAGCTTTAACTAAGATCGTCGAGCTTATTGAAGCGTATAGATGCTAATGGTGGCGGCTTTAAGCTAGCGTGGATAACTGTTGTTAATATGAAAACCTCGGCCAATGGCAAAATGCTTAACCCATCCCTTCCTAAATCCAATCACGCAAGCACGTAGCATGTTCCTCGAGAGTTTGGATGGTTTCTCACTCGCTCCGGCCGACAGTTCTGGAATGATACGCAAGTTGCACATACTAATATCCGTACCCAAAGCTTTTTGAAATGATCACCCAGAAAATCGAGTGAATCTCTTTCCATCAAGAATCACAGATAAATGAGGGCAGTATCCCGTGTCTTGCCACTATCCTGTTTAAGAACAATCTTGCCAGCCTTATCCACACGGAACATTTCTCCCAGTATTGGCAAAAGTGACAGATTTTGTGAAAGTCGAATCCACAACACCCAGATGGAGTACAAAACCTTGTGACCGACCTAGAAGATTTGTTGATAAAAATCCATTGTTATATTAACCCAACTTCCACCGGGTATTTTCTGGTTTGTACTAACAATTCCTGATGGCCCTTTGGTGTTCGGCCTTGGACTCTTGCACATGTCAGGCCATTTGCTAACATCCGTGGCGATGTCGAGCCTTCATTGTTTGGCCACAAAAACAATTTCTTCACATCTGTTACATCTTTTTCTGAACCAGGATGGATATGAATATTTTCGACTTGGGATTCGTGCATAATCACGGATCTTAAGTCTCCATAACAAGGTATCCAACTCCTGCCGTATAAGCATAGTGTTCCATCGGCACGCGGTTCCAGTCTTTCCTTGGGTATATCCCTTCGGATCATACCTCCTACGTCTTCATTTACGATATTCTCTGGTTTCTGGGCTTCGATCTGAGCTTCTAGTATTCGTTTGGGAAGATCCAAACCAATTGTCATAACTAAGGCTCGAACCCGCAATGGCTCAATCCGTTCTTTACGGCTCAGCGCATCGGCCACTACGTTTGCTTTCCCTGGATGATAACGAATATCACAGTCGTAGTCACTCAGTAATTCTAGCCAACGGCGTTGCCTCATGTTAAGCTCCTTCTGATCGAGAATGTGTTGTAGGCTTTTATGGTCGGTGAATACGGTGCATCTGGTTCCGTATAGATAGTGTCTCCATATCTTTAGGGCAAACACTACCGATCCAAGTTCTAAATCGTGAGTGGTGTAGTTCTTCTCGTGAACTTTTAACTGTCGAGAAGCATAGGCAATCACCTTCTCTCTCTGCATTAACACCGCACCTAAGCCTTTGTGTGACGCATCACAGTATACCACAAAGTCTTCGCTCCCTTCAGGTAAAGCCAGAATTGGGGCACTGCACAACTTCTGCTTTATCAACTGGAAAGCGTTCTCTTCCTTTTCTCCCCAATCGAACTTGATTCCCTTCTGAGTAAGTTTCGTCATTGACTTAGCAATTTTCGAGAATCCTTCAATGAACCTTCGATAGTAACCAGCAAGACCTAGAAATTGGCGGATCTCCGTTGGTGTCTTGGGAGATGCCCAATCCTTGATAGACTCTATCTTGGCCGGGTCCACATGTATGCCTCTACTATCAATGACATGTCCGAGAAATTGTACCTTCGGAATCCAAAATTCACATTTTGAAAACTTTGCGTACAACTTCTCCTCCTTAAGCAATTCCAAAATTGTTTTAAGGTGTTCTTCATGCTCCCTTTCGTCTTTTGAATAAATAAGTATGTCATCGATGAAGACGATTACGAACTTATCCAGGTAAGGTTTGCACACTCGGTTCATGAGGTCCATGAATACCGCAGGTGCGTTTGTCAGTCCGAATGGCATAACCTGGAACTCGTAATGGCCATACCGAGTTCGAAATGCCGTCTTTGGAATGTCTTGTTCTCGTACTCTAAGCTGGTGATATCCGGATCTCAGATCTATCTTCGAATAAATACTGGATCCTTGAAGTTGGTCAAACAAATCGTCGATCCTCGGGAGTGGATAACGATTCTTTACTGTCAGTTTGTTTAACTCGCGGTAGTCGATGCACATCCTGAATGAACCGTCCTTCTTTTTGACAAATAAGACCGGGGCTCCCCAAGGTGAGGAACTAGGTCTTATGAAACCTTTATCAGATAGCTCTTGTAATTGTTCGGACAATTCCTTCATTTCGGATGGGGCCAATCGATATGGTGCTCGAGCTACGGGAGCGGCTCCTGGAATTAAGTCGATTTGAAATTCCACCGGTCGAGCTGGAGGAAGACCTGGCAAGTCCTCGGGAAACACTTCTGGAAAATCCCGGACGATTGGTACGTCCTCTATCTGTTTCCTTTCCGACTTGTCCTCCTCTTTCTTGGCGGATATCTGTGCTAAAAAGACCTGGCATCCTTTGGCCATGTACTCTTGGGCTTTTGAACATGAGATAACCGTTAACCGGGATTCTCTCCCGTTGCTACTTTCGTCTCCGCAAAAAGTCAAAGTTTCATTCCCGTAGGGAACTTGAACAAGTTTCTCATCGCATACGATCACAGCGTGATATCTTCTTAACCAGTCCATACCGATAATGACGTCGAAACTACCCAGTTCTACGGGCATTAGATCTATGTTGAACGGATGGTCTAAGAAATTTAAGGTGCAACCTCGTATAATTGTGTCTATCTTGACTAATTTCCCATCGGCTAATTCGACATCATAACAAAATTTCAGTAGTGATGTGTTGGGGCGATGTTTATCAAGGAACTAAATGCAGTGGATATAAAACTTCTATCGGCACCAGTGTCGAATAAGATAGATGCATAGTGATTATTTAAGAGGAACGTACCAGTGACGACATTTGCATCAGGGTTTCCTGGTGCATTTCCCCTCTTCTCTGCATTCCCAACTGCATAAACCCATCCTTAGTTTAGCCCCCCCCCCCCCCCCCCCCAGTCCCATTTCCTGCCATTTTTATTCTTCAGTTTTGGACAATCTCCTTTGAAGTGGTCCTGGTGCTCCACACTCAAACAACCATTCCCTTTGGGAGTTTGTCGCCATTGCCCTTACTGAGTGTAGTAGCATTATGTGTTACCGCAGTACGTCCTGCAATCGCAGCAAAGTGCCCTATCTTGTTGCACTTGTGGCAGCCTTAGTGTGCACGGGCCATTAAGGTATATGATGGCCTTGGTGCACTGGGCAAGGATCCCCCATACGGCTTCCTTTCGCCTGTCCCCATTTATAGACTGTTTGGAGACATTCTGCCCTTTTAAAAGGTTGCTGTGTGTCCATGTTGTTTCTGGATGAATCCAACATCACCCCTCCTTTTGTTGTCAGAATTGCCTTTCAGCAAAGGTGAGGAGTTTCCGGTCCATCAAGTCATTGGCCAACTCAATAATCTCATCCATGCTTGGGTTTGGCAGCTTTGACGTTCCCATAAAATGTTGTCAGGAAGTCACTGAGGTACTTGTCAACTTTATCAGTTTTCCATTGCAACAAACTTGTACATACAAGGTTAACTCTTGGAAACGTTCAGTGTAACGCCTGGTAGCGTCGTTTCCTTTGACTTTTATGTTCCACAGTCGTTTCCAGTTTTCTTGATTTCACCCTGCGGACAATACTTGTCCCGTCAATCATTTTTCTGAGTACTTTCCCAAGTCATGCATATGCCCTGGAACCTAAGGTTCTTATCTACCATATTCCGCCACCAAGTCAAGGCGGCACCTAACAGAGTGCAGGTGCAAACTTAACTTGATTCTCAACGCACAACCATTGATATTGAAAACTACTCCAACTTGTTCAATCCATCGAAGTTAAAAACCGACAACGCCTTTAGCCCATTTATGAAGTATCAATTGTTGGTCAACTTCATGAAAGTCCAGCCGTAAAAACAAGGACCGCATTTTGCACGTTCCTTCGGGTATCCCCGTGCGAACTATGGCTTCCATCCCATTGGTGAGTTTTCGCAAGAGCTTGGTCGAGTTCCTTGCTTGGATGGATTCGGGGGGGGGTCAATGTTTTTGGGTTGGTGTCTAGTTGACTGGAGTGTTTGGTCCCTTTCTGGTTGTAGGTGCCATATTTGTCTAGGATCACAAAGACAAAACAATGTGTTAATATGACAGAAGATAATAATATATAGCTAGATATCACAACACGAAAAGTATGTAGTACAAAGTAACACATCCATATCATTCATAACTGTTTAAATTTTACATGAAATAGTCGTCTGAATACACATAATATAATACAAAAGATCTCAGTCTAGTGCAGAGCGGTGAACCCCATAATACTTAACATGCCTGTAACAAATTACCTAGAAAAATACAATACACAAAAATTACAGATTGAACAAGTCCGGCGTCCCCAGAAGCCTCCTGGTGATCTGGAATCCTAGCCTCTGGTCCCGACTGTCCAGCTGTCCTCCGCTGCTCTCGCAGTGCTAACAACTCAGCCTGCATGTCGCTCATCTCTCGCCTCATATCTCTGATGACTCGGAGCGTCTCTACCATCTGGTCCTGGCGCCTACGATCAGTCTCTCGAAGTGCTGCTAACTCAGTATGCTGCATCTGAAAGCGAGTCTCGTGTACCTGGTGTTGTGTCTGAATGAGAGTACTCTGCAGCTGTAGCTGTGTCTGGTGTGCCTGTAGATAGGTCTCATGTGCATACACATGATCACGATGGGTCTGAAGCTCCTGATGAGTCGCTCTGGCTCAATCCAAGCGCGAACGAGCCCAAGCCTCGCGGGAAGCATAGGCCTCCTCCTCCACCATCCATACTGTCTCCTGGAGAGTCATCCTATCCCCCATAAGTAAATCGACCCGCTGCGAGTTCATATCGACTCGCTGTGATATACGAGACCTACTATCCTGAGCATCCTCTAGTAGGGCATACAAGTCCTGTGTATCCCGCTCATGGAGCTCAGCAAGCTCTACGACCCTAGTGTTGACCTCTCCCACGGTCATAGGTGCTATCTCTGGAACTGCCTCTGCCGGATCTACCCAAGTATCCCTAATCCCGTACCCAACATCTCTAATCCCCTGTCGCCTCTCCTCAGCATCTACTGTGCTGACAAACCCATAATCTATCCCTTGACCTCTAGCAGGTCTAGCAGTGGAACTCTCTCCGATCTCATATCTGGAGTATATAGTGGACAAATGCAACCTCTTGCGGGGAGGCTGCTCAGACTCGGGAATATCATCCCTACGGTCAACAGGTGATGGTATGGGTATAGATGGTGGTAGTGGTGGTAGTGAAGGTGGTGGTAATGCGGCAGTAACTGCATCAATGAGAGCCTGGGTGGATGCTATCCTGAGTGTCTGGATTTGGGTTAGACACCCAGATGATGGTGGTAAAGGTGGTGAATGTGCAGGTGGAGCCATGCACCTAGCAAGGCGCTCCCCTGCAGAGGGTGGTGATAGTGAGATAGGTGGTGATGGTGATGGGGTAGTCATAGCCAGAAGTCTCTCAACCTCTGTCTCTGGTGGAAGGGATATGGAGTCCTGGGTCGATGGTAATCCTAGCCCCAAGGTAATGTCAGTGGACGGGTGGTGTTATAATAGCCTGTCCCCTCAGGCGGAAAAACAGGCTCATCAGCATGTATGACGGTAGAGTCATCAGCCGGAGCTAAAGTGCTCCTCCTCCTCCTCGTCCTCCTCGTCCTCCTCGTCCTCAATCTGCATCCCTGCTCTATCCCCAGATGAATCGCCCGTCATCATCATCTCCACATCTCCCCGTCATAGGAGGTCAACCGTCCATCCGCTGGCCTCATCCTCGTACTCCTCCGGATCCTCCTCGGGATCCGACTCAGTAACATATCCGGGTGACTCAGTAGTAGGTGAATCAATAGGTGGTAATGGCTGTTCCTCATTCTGGAACCATTGGGCAATCCTCTAATGGTACATTCTCAGGGTATATAGCTCCGGTAACGTAGCAGGGTCATGCGCCTGTATGACCATAGCTCACCCATCCTCGCCTGAGAACTGGTAGTATCTGTAATTCTCCGACGCTAGTACTAATCGGTGAGGTGGGGCTACTGGCTGTAGCGGGAGTCCGTCGATCCTAGGTACAATGACTCGTGGAATGCCTCCCCGATATTCCTCAAAATCGCTCCCCAGAAAGCGCTCCGGGCTCAGAGTCAGAGTAGACGAAATGTTAGGTAACATCTGACTGTCGCAGAAACATGGTTTTACTACTGCAAGAAGTAAAATAACTTATATAAGTATTTCTTAGAAGAAAAATTCGATATGAATTAAGGCTTTATAATAAGTCCTTATATTAATATACGTAATATCATTTATAATACACTATATTAATCAGGTAGAGCACTTAAACCCTACTAATGCGTTAGCAATGCATGTCGCTTAAATATATATGCGCTAGGTAAACAAGTAATGCATGGATGTCCTTTTACAAATCCCATTTGTGAAAACAGTTTTGAAAATGGTTATAGTCCAGACAAAAACTTTTGACCTGGTTCTCTATAACCTTGGCTCTGGTACCAATCTGTAACACCCTCAAATCTGAGTATGCAGCGGAATGTTGAATATCCGAAGGCGTTACATTATTGGGTCAATAGCACAAGATCTGAGAACGACTACTAAACGTGTCGTTTGAAAAAGATACATTGGATTAACAAAATACTTGTTTGTTACATAAGCTCATGGCTTCAAATAGTTCAACAAAATAGATAAAGATTTCGGTTTCTTATAACATTGTCCCCAAGTGTTAATAAGACCCAATTTTAAGGTTGACTCTTCAATTATTGACTCCCAATGTATCATCGCACCTCGTGCCTTATTGACCTGAAAAACATGCTTAAAACGTCAACATAAAGTTGGTGAATTCATAGGTTTATGTAAATCGATTGTAGGACCGCAAGATTTCCAAGTGCATGATTAAGCAACAAATGCAAACATCATAAAAAGTAATTACGTTTCCTAAGCTCATGACACCGAAGCTCGACATGTATGAATGCAAATATAATTTGCCAACAGGTGTCCGTGAATGATGTGCTAACCCTGCAACATCCCAAATTCGACATGGTATGCGTTCGTTCCCAGTGATAGCTAATCACCCGAACGGGGATTGTCAATCCCTAATAGATCTATTCATAACATTCGCGCCCGCACAATGTAATTCCCAACCACATCTATGCAATTAACAGTTCATGATCATGGACAAAAAGGGGTTATGGTAACTTAGGCAAACACGTAATCATGGCATAAAAGGTACACTTGCGTCCAGTTTGTAAAACAAAGCATGTTATCACCCCAAGGATGTAAATCATTTAAATAATTGTAAAGCATGGGGCTATGAACTCACCTTAGCCGGTAGTTCTCTGAATGATAACAAGTATCCAGGTAAGCAGTGAATCACACCGTTAAGTACCTAAGTAAGTACGGTCAAGTCTTAGTTTACACATTTAAACTAACGACTCATTGTATAAACTAAATCCCATTTTAAGTTTATATATATATATACCGTTATCACTTGTGTGGTGACACACAAGATCATTGTATTTATAGTTTCGATGGTTCTCGAGAAACGTGAAAAACATTATTAATAAATATACTTTATTTATTAGTTTGTTATTAAATCGTTCGTTGTCCGAATACCTTATCGTTCGACCGACGTGTTAAATGTTTCACTTTTGTTTCACAACGTACCCGTGGGCTTTTAGTTGTTACCGTTTAGTCCTTAGGTTTATAAAGAAATAACATTCATACTTTTAAACCTTCTAGTTGCGAGAAAGTCATAATTTGTCCTTTAATTTACGAAATTTACAACTTCGGTCCTTATGGTTTTATAGTTTACGAAAAGTAATGAGTTTTAATCTTACACTTTTCGTTTATTACAATATCAGTCCCTGGAGTTATAGGAATACAAGGTATGACAAATTAAGTCCCTTAGGTTTCGGCATTTTACGGTTTTAGTCCCCGGCTTTGCAAAAATTCCATTTTAACTCCGAATCCATCCCAACAAGTGGCGTTTTCTTTATTAAGCTCGTTTAAGTTTACAAAAAGAGTTTCGGTGGAAAAATAAGCTCATCGAGCTTATTTTGGCTTAACGGGCCTTATTGGGCCCGTTAAGGTCCGTTTGGCTTATTAAAGGTCCGTTATAGATTTTATAAGTCTAGATGCCCACAATAAGTTCGCGTGAGTTGGTTTAGCTTATAATAAGCTCGTCGAGCTTATTGAAGCTTATTTAGAGCTTATTGGGCTTACGGGCCCAATAGCTTAACCCGGATAGAAACTAAATGGTTTCTTAGGCATTTTAGCTTATTTCTCATTTGTTTCAACTTAGCTTTTTCTGTCCCGTGTTTAGCTTATTTAAAATAAGCTAATAAGCTTTTGAGTTTGGGCCGGTTTGGGCCGGTTGAGGCCCGATAAGGGTATTTAAGGTTTTAGACTTCTCCTAATGCTTTTCCAACTTGTATTTCAGCCGAATTAACTGTTTCCTTTTCAGCTTATTCCAAATAAGCTGAATAAGCTATTTAGAACCTTTGTTGGGCCGGTCTTGGGCCCGTTAAGGCTCGGTAAGGTTTGAAAGTTTTTCGTTGGGTCCATTAGGGTCCGTTAAGTATATTTATGTCTAATAAGCACTTGGAAGGCCGGTGTGCTTATTTAGCTTATCCGATAAGCTAATAAGCACACGGTTTGGGCCTATTGGGCTCGATAGTGACCCGGTAAGGTTCTAGGGGTCGGGGCTCGGCCCATTGGCATCATTTGGGTTTGTTAAGCCGATTAAGCCCTCATAAGGTCACCAATAAGCTACTCGAGCTTATTGTGAGCTTATTTGCTTGTTAGGGCTCGTAAATGGGCTAGGAGGCCCATTAAGGGTCCGTTTGGTCTTAAAAGAAATACGAAAGGTTCACTTATGTTTTTAAGCCTATATTAAGCTCATTAAGCTGCGCATAAGCACACGAATAAGCTGTGGGAGCTTATCGTGGCTTATGAGCCTTGTATTGGGCTCGCGTTGGGTTGCGTAGCCCGCTAAGGGTCCGAAAGGTTTATTCGTGAATTATGGTTGCCGTTTAAACGTCTAGTACCAAAACGAAAGTGTTTAACATTTTCTAATCGTGACTTGTGACATGCAAACGTTCATTAACGTCGACTACATGTTCCCACACCCTTATGTCGCGTTTACCACAATAGTTTACGTGGAGTTATACGTGTATGGCACCTCCAAGGTTGCATTGTGACAATGGAAAGGTGCGTGAACCATGCATGGGTCGAACCATGCATGTTTCACGTTAACCTTGAGTTTTAAACTCGACTATACGCGAAAACTAGAAATGGATTAACGGTAATGAATATGAAAGACCACGTAGGGGACATAGAGTAACTTACAATGGTCCTAGGGTCTTATTCGTGAATTATGAAGCACAACCCGAATCGTTTGCACCTCAAACGCGTGAAATCCCAAGCTCCAAGACTCGTAAGCTTCTCTTAACACCCTTATATGCGATCTTAAACGTACCTTGCCACCTTAGAATGAGTTGTGCCGTGTATGGTTCGGTTATGAGA